>JAAXCT010002974.1:0-49207 GCA_012490785.1 Eragrostis nindensis | reverse complement strand
GACTCCATGTGTGTATATATTTTTTTCTTCTAATTTAATTGAACAGAAAATGTAAAGATAAGTTACGAGGGCAAACTTGGTCCGCTACAGAATTAGCAACCGTTCCCCGGCGACGGGCGCCAGAAATGCTTGTTGGTATTTCTTACACCACGAATAAATCCGCAAGCGCACGGAATACGGTGTAGCACTTCGCCCGGAGTATCCAAGGTATCGTATTTGTTTTCCCAAGGAACGGTGATGATGATAATCTGCCAGCAAGGTTAGTTTTACCCAAGGACAACAAGACTGGTAGTAGTATAGGCTTGAGAGGAGAATAAAGATCTAGCTGTCCCGCAGGACGATCGCACTCTAGTCTACTTGTTTACTTCGGGCACTGGTATAGACTGGTCTGCCAAGTCACGCCAGCCTGTAGCTTACGACGAACCCGAACGTGGAGGATTACAAGGGACGGACAGGGCTGTCACCACCTGCCGCCTACCTCTACAAACCGTGGGGCACGCTGCAAACAAAGGTAACCTCTAGCCTAGACACCACGTCTATGCCGTCGATTACTACTCTAACCCCGGTCCTGGTACCAATCTGAAGCTAGAGCACCCCTCGCGGAGCGATGATCCCGTAAACAAGTATAACAAGAATAACGACTAGTATGTAAAGCTCGCTAGATCAATATCACCACGAATACTAATCTTACGAATAAGAACAACGATCGTACTAGATGAACGAGAGAGAGAACGAACGACGAACGATGAACGAACTAAGAACGAACGACGAACGATGAACGAACGGCGTACGAACGAAGAACGAACGAAGAACGATGAACGAACGACGATAACGAACGAAGAACGAACGAAGAACGAACGATGAACTATTAATAAGATAAATATCCGCCAGGGTACAAGATAAGGAAATAACCAAAGGAAAGCTATCCCTCTCCTTGATCCTTGCCCTCTCCCCTAATTTACTACTGTACAAGTGGCCCTTGGCCTGGAGGGGGTGGAATGACTTGTGTCTTGTGATTGTCCTTTGGAGGAGGGGTACCCCTTTATTTATAGCCCAAGAAGGGTTGGATTTTATGACAGGGAGAAGGAAACATGTGTGGCGGATCCAAGATATCAATGAAGAAATCTATAGCTTAGCCTTGCATTCGACTGCAAAGGCTAAGCTTGGGGAGAAACCGTCAGGTTAGCACCATATTATTTCTTGTTTTCCTTGTCATATACCCTCTCCTTTCGAAAAAAAATAATAATAATAATAAAAAATTTAATAAATATAAAAAAGTGCTGCCTGGATCGTTCCATGCTTTATGAATGCAAAAGATACTTGAGTTGCTCTATGACGAAAATATGCTGCATCTTTTTGACCGTACCCTTCTCTTGAAGTTTCTTTTCATAGATGGGTGTTGTTGAAATGTTAGTCATGCATCAATCGCCTGCTTCTTTTTCTGTTGCTTGGGTGCGGCACTTCTGTGTCTATGGTCTTCTTAGATTATGCCCGGTGTCCGTCTGAACAACAGAAAAAAACACATGCCTCTATGATACTTCATGATAGAAGGAGAGTATACTAGCTCTGCTCTTCTTACACAATTGATCGAATTAGACATGGTGTCTAGGTTGATCAATGGAACTATAGAGATATGTGCAATGTAGCCGAATGGATTTGCACTAACCAATGCAGGATCTTTATGAGAGCAATCAAAAGTCTATCAGGCAACATGAAAGGCACAAAATTCAAGAAGAAACTAACAAGGCGGGCCCAGTGCTTCCAAATGAAAGATTAATAGTTTAGCTTTGCACATAGTTGCAAGAGCTAAGCTTGGGGAGGGACCGCCAGGTAAGTACTTCTGTATACGATATTATACTCTTCTTGAATTGTGCCCTTTCCTTAAAAAAAATATTAGGTCTCGGCAAAGCCCAATAGGGGCTAGCCACCTGTATCACCCTCATTCTTTTTGCAGACACAAGAAGAATGGAGGAAGCGGCCTATTCAAGCTTAAGTCTTGCGAAGACTCAAGCTTGGGAGGACCCCCAGGTAAGTATCCCTATCGATCAATAAAATACTCCCTGTTTTGAATAAATGCTAGAATCTTGGTGCATGCTACACTTAAAGGAAATGATGATCGAGTTACATAATTAGTTCCCCATGTGTCGCATTGATGCAACTTCTACTCCTGACATATGTGTTATCTTTACTCGAGCATGATTACATCACAAGTCTTGCTACATTATGTGGGTTGCATTTATTACACCAAGTCTAAGCATTGTGAATCATGATATGGCATGATTAGGACTTGTCACAATTTCTTAGCATGGTTAAGTTCCAGAGATGTTTTTCTATTAAATTGCTGCATGTCTGAAAAAAAAAAAACCTTGTTGTTTTGGATAGCACTTCCCTGTGAGGATTCATTTACCTACCAGAGCCATATCATGACAATATTCAAAACAGCCCCACTCATAGCCAATTGTTCATGCGTTGAGTTTAGTTAAGGTTTAAATGCTTTCGAGAGTAAGCACTCCTTCTTCCGGTCATAAGCTCCTTCGGTGTGTTCTTGCTTTTCTTCGCCCCAAAAAAAAAAAAGGGAAAATGTTTGGAAAATCAACCAAGCATCCTCCAACATTTGCAAAACTTTCGGTCCTTTCAAAGGGCTCAAGAATATTTCAAAATGTTTTATGGACCATGCAAAATTTGTGGCCTCATGCACCATGGAGTATATCAAAAAAATAAATAAATAAAAAAAATAAAAAAAATAAAAAAAGGGAACTCCATGGTTGCATCCCCAAATGAAAAGGCTATCTGGTTCCTATCATAAACATCTTGAGCAGAATAAAAGGACCAAAGTTTTCAAAACCCCTTCCATAAGTGTGAGTTCATTTCTCCCCCTCCATCACAATTTTTCCTATGACCGGAATACAAAGAGTTGCTATGTCTCTTGAGATTTATTCTTTAGCTTTACAACATATGCATGACATTTGTGCATTCCCTACCAAGCTCCATATAAAAGTCTTATCCGGTAGAAGTAGGAATGAGTGAAGCTTTGTAGGAATAGCCTCATAAGAGGGAGAGGGGAAGTGTGAACCAAATAAGGAGAAATTTTACCTTGTCTTGCAGCATATAAAAACTCTGGATATTTACCTGCTAGAATTGCATGACACGACCAAAAGTGCTGTTCTGATTTTCAATGCTATGTGACAGGTGAAAGTATATAAGCCCCACGAATATGCAACACTTGTGAATACTTCCATGCTCTTGTATCTTTACCACTGTTTAGGGAGTATGTTGTTGCATCTTTATTACCCATGGGGCGCTTTCTTTGTAACTCCTGATCCGCCGGTACCTAAGTTTTGAGTTTGCTCGGGACGAGCAAAGTTTAAGCTTGGGGAGGTTGTTGGCGGTCGTTAGACCCTGTTTTGACCGCCACAATACCGGTAAATAAAGGCATGTCACCAAGATTCTATGCATAGTAGTTAGGATTAATGCTACTCCACAAGTTTGGTGATATTTGGATGCAGGAGGGAAATATGAAGGAAAGTGGGCCCAGCTGGCACAAAGACGGCCGGCGGCCCCACCCATAGGCCGGCCGGCCCCACAAGATGGCTCCAGGCCACGGCCTTCCTCCAGTGGGCTGCAAACAGGCTCACAACGTAGAATCAAAAAGCCTGTTCAGAAGAATTCCACCGACGTTCTAGAAGGTGGGCCGTTTGGGCCTCAACTTGGCCCCTCACTCCTCTTCTGCCGCCCCACGAAGCCACCGACTGGACAACCGCCATCAGGAGCAAATCTGGAGCGTCCACAGGCGAGGCGGTGGCAAACCGACGCAATGGGCGGCCGGCCGCCCCCCTACTTGGCCGACCGGCCTGGCTTGGCGGGCCCGGCACTCCAGCTTCGGCCATATAGCTCCCACCGCCATGGAGAAGCTATAAATACCCTGGCCGGCTACAGAACAACTCGCACCTCCACACACTCCTTGAGAGGAGAAGACCCAATGTAGGGTCACGCTCCGCTCATGGAAGATCATTCCACTTGTGTAGTTTAGAGTAGGCTAGTTGGTCATGAAAGTTAGAGTAGAAGTGAGAGCTCCCCTCGACGTTCCGGAGTTTTCTTCGGATATTGGGTAAAGCTCTCTTGTATCTTTTCTTTGGATATTATTTAATATAATTTTTTTCCTATTTATTTATTTTCTTATTTATTTTAGTTTTTCTTTTAGTTTACATTTATTTATTTAAGTGATAATTATAGAGAAATTCTTGTGTTGGTTCCACGTCTGTGTATGGTAGGTCTATCTGCATGGGTTGTTTGCACCGCAAATGCTTACACAATCCACATAGATTTGTTATGCATGGTTGGCTTGCTCTTTTACGTTGGAGTAAGTTATCTAGGATAGTTGCTTGTATGGTTCAAGGAATTATTCCTAGACGTGAGTGTGCACCCACCCCACGGAGGATGGTAGCCGCGAGTGTATGTGACAGCTACACCGGTCTATGTAATCCACCACGTCCGGGTTGGACAGGTAGGGCCTAGACGCGGTCCGTTGCCTGGATACGTTGAACTTAGTTTCCGAGTTGCGTGTCTTGGCGGCGGCCGTGCCCCGATGCACTTGAATGTATCTGTAATGAAAGCTTAAATAGATATTTGTAACCCCTAGGCTGATACCCTTTTCTGTTGTTCCTCCCAGTTGACTAGTTCTATCTCTTTATCTACATTTGGAATCCTTGTGTGTGTTGGCTTGCCACCCATCATATCTTTCTCTATCCATGCTTTCGTCTAGTTACAAGTTATAAATAATAGATGTTTCCTTGTCAATTCACGATATTCTTAGCCCTGCTCCCTGAGGAAAATATAAATACGATACCTTTGGAATACTCCTGGGTGAAATGCTACAACGGTGTTCCGTGCGCTTGCGGAGTTGATATTTATCTCTGTGCGTAAGAAACGCCAACACCGACCCCTGGTGGGCCCCTCTGGGCCTGGTCTTCCTCATGTTGCTTCCCTGGGCTGTGTTGTCCTCTGATCCACCTGCTGTGGGTGGAGTTGAAGCCAGGATATTTGGATTTTGGGCTTCAAGAGAGGAATTCTTTATTCCGGGGAAAATGGTGTTTCCTATGAATTGCAGCTGCACTCACAAATTCACCAAGACTTGTGGAAATCATTAGTTTAAAGCCCTAAGTCTACTTTTGGTGATTGTTTCATTATAAAAAGTGCAGCTAGTTGACGGGTAAATTCTTGCTCTAACAGCCGTCAACACTGCCCCTCTTCTCGCGCGTGAGAGCTTCTCTTCCCCGGCGCCTCACCGGACCTGTGCAACACCACTCCGACGATTGTCGTCGAATTGATTGCTCTGGTGAGACACTAGGGATCAAATTGATTGCACAGTAACTCTATTTCGATTCCGTATCTAGGGTTTGAGCTAATCTTGCCTTCATCGTTTGAAAATCCCTAGATAATCGATCAAAGTTCCAACCTTTATTGCGAAATTGATATGCATTGTCTCTATATCTTCGCAATTTAGGTCATTTGCCTACCATGGTCATAGTGTTCGAGTATTGCACTTCATTTATCTATGACATGTTGGTAGTTGTTCACTATTGTGTCGATTTCCTATTCCATACCATATCCACTAGCTCGACACTTAGTGCATTTTCTCGATTAGTGGTACATTGAGTCTATTGCAGTCCAGCTAGCAGAGATGGCAGGTGGCAGAGGCAGAGGCAGGGGCAGAGGTGACAGAGACAAGGGCAAGGCCAAGGCTCCAGATCCACAGCCGAAGAGGAAGAAGCAGAGGACAGGTGACCCAGAGTGGGACCAGGCTCTCAGGGCTGCTTCAGTGGACCTTCCTACAGGCAGAGACACAGGGTTCCGGATCAGGGACACACCTGCAGGAGGACAGGGGGAGACTCCGAGGAGGTCTTCCAGGGCGAGAGCTACAGTGCAGCGGACTCCGTCCACCCGTGAGGTTGGTACGTCGAGGACCGCGCTACAGGCACAGCCAGAGGCAGAGGAGGAGGAGAGCTCTTCCAGCTCCGGTGACGGACCTCCTGAGGTCACCGAGGCTGACAGGCAGAGGATGAGGGAGAGGTTTTGTGCACTCAGCAGGAGTGCATCCCTCACTGAGGTTCTTGCTGAGGACGCTCTCAGGCTGCCAGGCCCCGTCCTCAAGAAGTTCAGACGTGTGGCAGAGGAGACCTGGGTTCCTGCTAGGAGAGACCCAGCAGCTGGGGGTAGGTTCTGGACCCTACTCCAGCAGAGGATTGCAGCAGGGCTGAGGAGCAGACTACACACTGGAGGAGCTGGGAAGCTCTTCGTTACCCACCAGCACTGCAGCATAGAGGCTGCCACCAGAGGTGCCGGGACAGATTTCACTCAGCACTTGTCCTTCATCCCGGGCCTCGAGGAGATCATCACTACACCGATGAGATGGGACTATGATATAGTGATGGACTTCTTTGCTTCGTTGTGGATTGCTCCAGATCGTTCAGCTATCTGGTTTATGCTCAGAGGGCAGCCACACAGAGTGACGAGGGAGAACCTCGTGGAGGCTCTTGAGACCGTCCAGCACGAGACCAGAGTGTTTCAGCTTGCTCACCCAGGGATGGAGCCTCCCCGCAGACCTCTTGGGGGGCACTTGCCGACAGACGATGACATGAGCATTGCCTTCCCGCCACCGCATCCGGAGAACTACAGCCGTGCTCACACCAGGTTGACACACGAGGGCAGAGTTCTGAGGAGTCTGTTGAGCAGGACCATTGTGCCTAGGAGTGGCTACAAGGATCAGTTCTCTATCCTTGCACAGTGGATTGTGATGATGATGCTGAGGCACAGAGGTTTTGACTTGGTAGACTTGATCTTGTGCCAGATGGAGGATATCATTACCGAGAGCATTGCAGCCAGACACTTAGCCTTCGGACCTCTGATTTGCTACATTCTGAGGAGGCTACAGTTGTTGACTCAGGAGGAGTACGATCACCTGCCCAAGGTGACCACAGCTTACACACCCCTTCCTGCCTCCGACGTTGCTGCCCGGGAGTCAGCTTCACAGGGGAGTTCTTCACAGGGGCTAGGTGACACGGCTACCGAGACAGAGCAGCACATACAGACTGGTAGCCAGATGGAGTCCATTCCTGAGGACGTGACTCCGGACTCTAGAGCGGGACCTTCAGGCTCAGCTACAGCTCCAGCTCAGACAGATTCTCTACTACGTGCAGAGCTTGCAGCTATCCGTAGAGAGCTCCAGAGTCAGAGAGAGGATAGAGAGGGATCGACAGATGCTGGACAGTGTCATACTTACTCAGAGGGAGATGGCTACTGGTCTGCCCTCGATGTTCACAGGCTTTGAGATGATCGGTCAGACTCTAGTCTCCTCGGACAGGCAGTACCAGGACTTCCGTCGTTCCCGCCTATCACTTTCCCAGGTGTGCTGCCCCCAGACACGCTCCGTTTCCAGCAGCAGCAGCAGTTTGCTCAGGCACAGGCAGGACAGTCAGCCAGCCAGGGACAGTACTTCAGCACCCTACTCACGGCTCCTATCTCACCCGCTGGTGCACCTACGGTGGGGCCGTCGACGTCCACGTTTGCTGGTTTGGCAGGAGAGGCAGGACCTTCACACCAGTACTTGTCTTCACCAGGCCTCTCCATGACACCGTCAGCACTTCTAGCTACCACAGCTCCGAGCTTTTCACCGCTACAGCTGACGAGTCCGTTCTTTGTGTCCCCACTGCCAGCTCGTACCCTTGACTTCAACACAGTAGCTCAGACCGCCTCAGTACAGACAGACTCCGTACTTACAGCTTCACAGGCAGAGGTCGTGTCTACTACAGATGAGACAGCAGCAGTGGAGCAGACAGAGTCTCCCAGGACTCCTTCACCGCCTCCAGAGTTTGAGTACACCGTCCCTCCTCCAGAGCAGCAGACACAGCAGCCACAGCAGCAGGACACTACCTCAGCTTCAGAGCCTACAGTGACCACTACTGCTGCACCACCTCCTCCAGCCTCCGATGCGTAGGACAGCAATCTTTCTCTTTCTTTTTCTCTTTTTGGTCATTGGTGCCAAAGGGGGAGAGAGATAGAGAGAATTTGTATAGGTCTAGGGGGAGTAGTGGAGTGATCTTGTGTTCAGGGGGAGTTTGAGAGAGAGTCTGTCTAGGGGGAGACCTTTTGCGACTTCGTTTGTATATTCTTTTGGTACTTCATGGTTCTTGTTGAGCTTGGATTTCTTTTGCTTGTGTTTAGCTCATCAAGAATGCACTTGGTTTCATTTCATACACTTGCTTGTTATCTATACATCATGTATATTACTCTGAGTTTGTGTATGCTAACCTGGATGCGCTGCCTTGTATCTATCTTGCCAGGTTTCTCTTTTTGTGATGATATGTGCACTCACTTGCTTTTGCAGGATTATCTTATAAACTTATCATCACAAGTGTTGTGGTCATAGCTCATGTTTTTATTTCTATATATATCACCCATATGCTCTAACTCTATTTTGCAGGTGATACCTTTTGAGCTATGACTACCTTGTTCTCCGTTTTACTTGTTCTTCATTCATATCCAATCTTCTCGATCACTCTTGTGCATTCAATTCTCTATCTTATTATATGTGTTGTCACCAATCACCAAAAAGGGGGAGATTGTAAGCTTCATGACCATTGGAGTTCGGAAACCCCAAAGGCATGAATGTTTTGGCGATTGGGTGACCATATTGATGTGACTAACATTTCCATGTAGGATATTCAAATGGTCATGTCAATGAAGCGTCGTCTCACATACTCTATCTTTATCGACGACTTGGTGATTGGTTGTCTCGACAATTTGAATCGAGAACTTGATGGAGTCATGGTTGACGATGGACCAAGGCTAAGGACATGATAGACCAAGCAAGTGTTGGCTTGGTATAGATGCTAGCTTGAGTCCATAGGAAAAACCGGACTATCAAGAGGGATCGAATTGGTTCTCTTAGAGCACACTAGGTTAGAGATCATATGGATGCATTGTGAGTCTCTTGAGGGCTAGGGTGGCTGAAGAGAAGAAGAGGAACCAAGAATGGAGAAGTTGGAAGCAAGGATCAAGAGTGGATCAAAGTTTTCAGCTTATGCAGAAGAGATCGGACAGTACGGTCCTAGGGACCGTATGGTACGGTCTTCATTGAAGATCCAGACAGAGAAGTGAAGTCTCGGGATGCTGAGAAAATGAAGACCGTAGCATTGACCGGACGGTACGGTCATGGGACCGTATGGTACGGTCATCAGTGGATTTCCAGACAGAGAAGCTAAAGTTTCTGGAAGTGGAAGAAATGAAGACCGGACTATTGATCGAACGGTACGGTCCTAGGGACCGTATGGTACGATCTTCGTTGGAGAAGATCAGACAGAGAAGAAGAAAATGGAGAAGCGCCAGGAAATAGAGACCGGACCGTACGGTCTAATGGAGACCAGATGGTACGGTCAATGGTACGGTCCCTATATTTCCTGGGCACTTTTGGACAACGGCTAGTTTTGGGTTGGTAGCCTATAAATAGTTGGTTGCTCGCCCCTTGAGGTGTCTCTTGGCCATTGTTGGAGTGCAGGAAACTCAGAGGAAGCCAAGGGCAGGGGAGAGAAGCACTTGTGAAGGATTTGGAGTGATCTTAGTGCTTGAGAGAGTAGCAATTGCATCCACTTGATCTCTAGGCTAGTGTGAGCTTGAGAGAGTCACTTCGGTTTGTTACTCTTGGTCTATGGCAAGGCCTAGACCGGTTAAGCGTCGGTGTTGAGCTGTCCAAGGAGATTGTGGAAGCCGACACAAGTTTGTACACGGTGTTGGAGCTTCCCGTGCGAAAGAAGCATCACTAGTGGAGCGCCCTTTGGCACGCATCAAGTGCGGAGCCTTACCTCCGGAGGAGTACCCGGGAGAGAGTGAAGTGTGCTCTAGGAGGGATCGCCTTCGAGCGGAGGGACGGGGTCGAGACTCCGACGGGAGTGACCCAACGTGGAGTAGGGGAAGGCGCCATCCTTCCGAGACCACGGGAAAAATCATGCGCATTCCTATCTCTATCTCCTTTACTTACTAGCATTTACGCTTCCGCATTTACTTATGTGCTAGTAGAATTGCATGATAGGTTGTCTCTTTACTCTTGGTAGAATTGCTTGTTAGGGTGTTGCCTGTTGCTAGACTAGATTATGTGCGCGCATCGATAGCTTCTTGTTGTCACCATATCTAGTCTTGCTAGCTTCACGCCTTAAGTACGTTTAGGAGAAATTATTGAGCCACCGATTCACCCCCCCCCCCCCTCTCGGTGCCCTTGATCCTTTCACCTGTGTCCAGCCGCCGGCAGGTGTGCGCCAAGGTGGAGCGGCGCGAGCACGCGCGACTTGGTGCACACGCGGGGACGGCAGCAGCTGGCGGCCAGCACACCCATGGAGGACGGCGGCGCCGCCCTGATTTCTTGACACGACGGGCGCGCGACCCGCTGTTCATGGATCTTGGCGGCCGGCGGCGTCATTAGCTTGTCTCGACGGTCCAAAGCAGGGGCACGCCATCCTCGCCGGCGCCTCACCTGCCCCTTGCTGCCCCTTCCTCCCGCCTGCCCGCGGCATGCCCCCCTGCCAGAGCGTGGGTAGTCACGCTCTGGCTCTGCGCGCTCGTGTCTGCTGGCCTGCGCCCTCCCAGATCCGTGCCCGAATCGACAGCGGCGAGCCGCACTTCCTCCCGCCCACCCACCGGAGTGCCACCCTTGCTTGGCTCGACGACGGGGACAGCAGGTGATAAGTACACGACAACGTGTTCGTAAAATTTGTCCCAATCTTTCACGGTACCGACGGAAATAATATGTCTTCTCTGAATTAATCAACTAAGATATCAAATATTCAGAAATATCAGTGCTTTTTTTGGGCCAACTTTAGAATCAGCGAGAGAGAATTTAATCTCACAACAATAACGGAAACCTTTTTTTATCAGTACTCAATTATGCACAGCAGAATCATATATTGATATTCAGGCACAAAACTCAGCTAAACCATCTGCCAGGATTAATAAAGATAATTGCAATCCAAACACTTGAGATCTTTTCCACCCGTGCAGCAGCTAGCACGATCAGAAAAGGGGAAATTCCGAGAAATTCCAGCACGCGCCCAGGCACAATCTCGCCTGATCACACACCCACACAATCCAAGGGATCGACTTCAGTTCTTCGTAGGAGATGGGATCGCCGCCATCTCAATATCTGGAGGAAACCTCGACAGGAAAATTAAACACGAAAAACCTGATCTGATACAGGGGGCGGCGCCCAGGCCTTATGGCTCGCAGGCCAGCCAGGAACCAGGTCAGACTCGACCAGGACCAGAATCAGGTCCGACTCAACCAACTAGCAACCTGACATGGACTCAAACTAACATTAGTTTGACTAAACAAAACTTACGCTAGGGACTCTCTCATGCATGAAACAATATAATAAAATAATCCGGCAACAATGCATACTTAACGCTAATACTTCTTTGTGACTAGTCGATCTCAACAAACATGGAACCAATCTGAATGCATGGTTTTGATTTCTTCACTTGTTTCTTCTGCAAATTACTTCCCAAAAAACTAGCTTCGTTGATATGGACGTGATAGAAAGTATTTGAGCTTTACTCTTCCTCCAATAATTTTCATCAAATGAGAAAACACCAAACTGGAGATCATAATATTTTGATGAAACGTTACCAACAGCAGATCCTGAACTAGTGCTCATCTGTCGAGATTCCATAGGTGCAACTATTTTAGGAGCTATGGTCTCATCATCCTCTCTCCCTTGAATCAAAGCCGTCCTCGGCTTTGTGTTAATGTTAAATACTTCAATCCCTTTGCATGCAGAAGAGGTGTTGATACTACAAGCCCTCAAACTAGGTGGAATCAAAATACCTTTGCTAGGCATAACCGGAGTCAAATTATCATCAGGATCAGGAGGGACACTTTGCATGGAAGAATCAATTTTTTCCTTGCATGTAATTTCACTGTCAATAGTGGCAGCTTTGGCAACATTGTTAAGAGCACTGACAGCTTGTACTTGACCTAGAATAATCACATCATTCTCTCCCTCTTGAAGCAAAGCCGTCCTCGGCTTTGGGGCATCATTCGGAGGCTTTTTCTTTTTCACTACAGCAGCGAACACCTCAACCTTAATATCATTGGCCTTCATTGGTTTTAGCACATGAGAAACACCTTTGTGGACAAAGGAATATGTGTTGGAACGACCTCCATGCGTGGCATCAAGATCAAACTGCCATGGTCGACCCAACAACAAATGACACGCACTCATCGGTGCCACATCACAGTCCACGGAGTCAACATAATCTCCCACCGAGAATTTTACTCTCGTCCTGTGAGTAATTTTTAGCGTGCCACTTTGATTCATCCATTGCATGTAACGAGGCTTGGGAAGTCTCCATGTAGATAATGAAAATGCATGTACGATATCGGAACTAATAGCATTAGTAAAGCTACCACCATCAATAATCAATCTACATACCTTTTCTTTAATGTTGCACTCAGATTGAAAGATATAGGAGCGCTGCCCCTGAAAATTAGCAATTGTTCTGCCATCACACTTTACTTCTTGAGACATCAGAGAAAATCCCACAACATCATCTACAACTCCAGATAATGGTTCCACATGAACATCACTAGAAGACTCGAAAACTTGCGGCTCTAGTGTAGGAGAAATTTCAGAACACTCAGCAGCAACAGGCATCTTCTCTTGCAGCACATAAGCATCCCGTCGCCGTCGATCATCAAAGTACTGCTGGGGACTGTAGCATGTAACACACCAGCGTTGTTCATCAGCAGAAAATGAGAAGCGATTTGTAGAAATGGAAGATCTCGCTTCCAATTCAGAAACAGAGTCCAAGGACTTCCAAGCACCAGTGAGCAAACACTCAGGTGTATTGGAATCATATCGCACATCACAACATCTACATATCCACCAATCGTAAATTTTACCTTCACTTGATGTTGAATCTTAACTTCTTGATTGTTCCACAACAATGAATATGGTCTTGGATGAGGTCTTGTTGGTAGCTCCAAAATTCTCACAAGCCTTTCACTTGCAGCATTAATAGTTGCACACTGATCCACCATCGTAGCACATGTATGTGCACCAATTTGAACACGTGTATAGCACATATGAAAAGCTGGCTCCCTGAATGGATCATTCTCACAACTTTCCAATGAAATTCCAAGCGATCTCATCGTATCTTGCACAAAACCAGTCACAAAAACAGTAATAATGCAGAGCTAGAAAAACAAATCCATTGGTGTACCGTGATAAACCCAGAATCTGATACCAAATGATAAGTACACGACAACGTGTTCGTAAAATTTGTCCCAATCTTTCACGGTACCGACGGAAATAATATGTCTTCTCTGAATTAATCAACTAAGATATCAAATATTCAGAAATATCAGTGCTTTTTTTGGGCCAACTTTAGAATCAGCGAGAGAGAATTTAATCTCACAACAATAACGGAAACCTTTTTTTATCAGTACTCAATTATGCACAGCAGAATCATATATTGATATTCAGGCACAAAACTCAGCTAAACCATCTGCCAGGATTAATAAAGATAATTGCAATCCAAACACTTGAGATCTTTTCCACCCGTGCAGCAGCTAGCACGATCAGAAAAGGGGAAATTCCGAGAAATTCCAGCACGCGCCCAGGCACAATCTCGCCTGATCACACACCCACACAATCCAAGGGATCGACTTCAGTTCTTCGTAGGAGAGGATCGCCGCCATCTCAATATCTGGAGGAAACCTCGACAGGAAAACTAAACACGAAAAACCTGATCTGATACAGGGGGCGGCGCCCAGGCCTTATGGCTCGCAGGCCAGCCAGGAACCAGGTCAGACTCGACCAGGACCAGAATCAGGTCCGACTCAACCAACTAGCAACCTGACATGGACTCAAACTAACATTAGTTTGACTAAACAAAACTTACGCTAGGGACTCTCTCATGCATGAAACAATATAATAAAATAATCCGGCAACAATGCATACTTAACGCTAATACTTCTTTGTGACTAGTCGATCTCAACAAACATGGAACCAATCTGAATGCATGGTTTTGATTTCTTCACTTGTTTCTTCTGCAAATTACTTCCCATAAAAACTAGCTTCGTTGATATGGACGTGATAGAAAGTATTTGAGCTTTACTCTTCCTCCAATAATTTTCATCAAATGAGAAAACACCAAACTGGAGATCATAATATTTGATGAAACGTTACCAACAGCAGATCCTGAACTAGTGCTCATCTGTCGAGATTCCATAGGTGCAACTATTTTAGGAGCTATGGTCTCATCATCCTCTCTCCCTTGAATCAAAGCCGTCCTCGGCTTTGTGTTAATGTTAAATACTTCAATCCCTTTGCATGCAGAAGAGGTGTTGATACTACAAGCCCTCAAACTAGGTGGAATCAAAATACCTTTGCTAGGCATAACCGGAGTCAAATTATCATCAGGATCAGGAGGGACACTTTGCATGGAAGAATCAATTTTTTCCTTGCATGTAATTTCACTGTCAATAGTGGCAGCTTTGGCAACATTGTTAAGAGCACTGACAGCTTGTACTTGACCTAGAATAATCACATCAGCAGGGGCCAAGCGCGCACGGTGGCGCAGACGATGCGCGCGGCGCGTGGGGCGCGGTGGGAAAGGCGGCGTGGCGCTGTGCGCGTCGGCGACGACGCATGGGGCGGGGGGAAGACGGCGTGGCGCGATGTGGCGCAGTGGGACTAGGCATGGATGGCGTGCGGTGGCGCGGCGTGGGACACAGACACGAGCGCCAGCGGGCAGCTTAGGACGCGGAGGCGCGCGGCAACGCGGAGGCACGCGGCGACGGTGGAGCTGGCCCTTGCCGGCCTCCAATCCGGCCTGCACGCGGCTCGGCGACGATGCGGGCCTCCGACTCGATGGCGATGGAGGACGCGGACGAGTTCGTCGCGAATGGGATGCTGGTGGACGAGCGCATCCAAGCTGGTCGATGAAACGACGAGGAGAGAGACGGGAAGGGGTAGGGTGGAGTGGTGAGGTGGCATGGTGGGGCCCATGAGAAGGGGATGGGTTTTAGGGAAACTGCTGGAGTAGCTATGCATCAAATCTTGAAAATGGATTTGATGCTTCCCCTATACTCCAATTTGATGCATGGATTTTAGGGGAACTGCTGGAGTTGCTCTTATACGCCTAATATTTTGCGATAATTCTTTTAGTTAACTTCTCGTTTCCTTAATGCTTGCACTGATATGGAAAATTAGATATGCAAATTGATGTCGCCTAACCTGCTGTACGGTTATCACACCACCAGCTGTATTTATGCCTATTCTGAACCCTTCGTGAGCAAACCTCACTGTAGATTTTCTGAAAAATAAAATTGGTGCTAACACATCTAGCTTCGTGTTGATGATTATATGTATTCCTTTTTTTTATGGTATTTAAGTAATCTCTGTTTGTCACTAGGAATAGGCACATAGCTCTTCCTTGTTCATGTTCTGTAACTATTGTCAGCTTTTGTTTTTCCATGACTTTGTGTGTAGGGGTTCAGAATAATTTTCTATCTTAGTCTTTGTTTGCTTGAATTTGAACCCTTTGGTAGTCAGATCGTGGTTTAGCATTTGTAGTTTAGAAGAGTAGAATTGAATAAACACTACATATCTTTGATGGGAATCTTTTGGTTATTATATCAGAGCACATACAAGTTTTCCACAAAAGCTTTTAACTTGATGTAATTACAGTTATACAGTGTAGGAAATTGCATAAATTATTTGTGCAATTCGACTGATATGAAAGTGCAACTTATAGAATCGGGATTTAGAATGTTTTGGTATAAAACTGTATACTTCAATTTATCACTTACAGGTTACCATCATTTTGAATTTATCATTAATGTAAATGCTGAAAAACACTTTTATCAAACAGGAAATTACACAATTTTGCTTCTGCAATTTTCATAATGTGATTCTGCAATTCTGTTGTCATCAGTTACTCTGTCCATATTGTTAGCATTTTTGTCTTGATTAAATATTTTGTCCGGGAGTATGTAACCATGTGGCTTTTGGTACGCATTGAAGTTTGTGTCGTGTTTGCTATTAAATAAAACTGCTAGCTGTATTTTCATTGTTACTTTGTCCATACTAATCACCATGCTTTTTTTGTGTGTGAAGGGCGAGAGAATTTCAATCAAGTCGCTATGAAGTCAAGTAGCTTGCATATTTGTGGAATTCAAATTAGCTTGCATATACATAAATATGCAAGCCAATTAAAATCCTTCCTGTCTTCTTGTTGTTTTATTTCATTATTTGGTAATTGAAATTTCCGTATTTGGTACTGCAATTAAGCATAGGTAATTGCAATTTAAAAAGTAAATACATAAATATGCAAGCCAATTAAAATCCTTCCTGTCTTGTAGTTGTTTCATTATTTCATTATTTGGTAATAGAAATTTCCGTATTTGGTACTGCAATTAAGCATAGGTAATTGCAATTTAAAAAGTAATCAATAGTATATGTGCACACTAAAATATACATGCATACATTCTGATTCAATAACATCATATGTTTTTGTATGCTTGAGCATGTTTTTTTTTCTGTACCTCTGCCTCTTGGCCATAAGACAAGCTCAGGTTTACCTCTTGGCCATAATTGTTTGTATTTTTGTTCTATGAAGGGAGACCGCTTTTCTTATAAGAAAAATGCAACGCGTATGTTTATATGAAATTAATCTCCATCCAAACTTCTTTCCGCATGTGCCAGAGGTAGCAACAAGACCCATATAGTGTGCTATCAAATTTTTCCTCCCTTCTGTACCTTCAGTATATTGAATGATCTTTTATTGGCAACTTGAGGTTTCTGGATATTCATTCTCTCCTGTGCTTGGGTCGTCACAGCTACCTATGAAAGCTTATTAATGGAGCTATATATCCTTGTTGAATTGCATGTACGTAGTATAGAAATTGCACACTTTTCTAACTGCAATTGTAATAGGAATCATCAGAAATTTGTGTCACATGTAACTCTCTCTTTCATAATTTAGCAATATATGTTCATCATATTATTGTGTAATTTGACTCATTCTTTAATTTATTTACTATAATTTAATCATGCTCATTTTTGTTTGATAATTGTTTCAAGTTCACTGCCATGGTACTGAATATGAGTTGTATTCTGAAGAAGAGAACCAAAGATCAAAGGTATGAAGTATTTCAGCAGTTCATACACTAAATATGCATATGTACGATAAGGATTTGCAATGCGTGGTTTATGCAATGATCATAATACAATAAGTGCAAAAATCTGTTTATGGAATTATCATAATATAATAAGTGCAGAAATCAGTACGTTTCCTTAACATGTATGATCATCTTTCAGCTACATGCAACACCTGACTAGTGTTAATAGTAAGAATATGTGCCTCAACAGAATTTTGTACTGTATTGATTGTAGGAAAAAAATGCCAGTTTTTACCTTACTCATGACATTGCTTCCCTGATTCCTATCATGTTTGTGCATTTTTTCATGATATTTGTTTAGCTACCATCAGCTATCCTTATTTTTTTATTTTTTCCTTGCAAAAAAAAGCTATCCTTATTTTTATGAAATCATTGAGTATAATACATTTATATACATGTAACACTTAGAAGATATAGTTTATTTACACACATCTCTGCCTGCTTTGTACAGGGTGGCAGTAACATAGCTTTGAAACTTTGGCTACAATTTGGGCATGCTTGTTTTGTCCCAAATGGTTAAGTGGATATGTGGACATAGGGCACTATATACTTGCAGCTAACACACTTATCAGCTATCTAAATGCAGGGGCATGCCTTTTCGGATTTACTTTGCAGCAAACCTAATAATGAAGTAAGTGCCAACTTTACCCCCTCACAATGGTGTCATATAGTTTTTTTTTACCAACATCTTCTATCACAATACTGATATGCATGCCAAGACAATAACACTCAGACGTTTAGATATGTACACTGTTTGCTCATTACATTTAGACGCGAACTGCAGTGTATTCAAATACTTTTCGTTAGCTTTTCACTAAATGTTGCTCCGTGAAGTATATTGTTTGCAAATTCTACGAAACCAGTTATAGAGAATCACTTTTGATTTCAATATTGTACAACTTTAGATTTCAAGCATCATAAGTGTTGTCTCATATCTTGGATCATTTCTCAAGTCCCATCTGTAATTTACACACTATGGAAATAATAATGTTCACTTGTTTTGTGATGTGTAGTTATGACAAGGCATATTTCCTATTAAGGCAGCAGCATGTATTTCCTGTGAAGTTCATGTGAAAACTATGAATTAGTTCAGCTTTTTGGGGAATATTGATATCTGGGCAAATTTTCTATGTAATTCCTATGATAACTAGTTGTGTATAACTTAGATTTTTAGTTGTATCACAGTGTCACATAGGACCGGCACAAAATTCAGACTCAGAGATAGCAACTTCACATATTCTTTTTACATTTACTCTAACTTTTACCATTCCAATATTTACAGAGATCCTGTAACAACATTCCTCACAAATTTTTTCAATAAAAATCATGCACAAACTTCACATTTTGTATTTTGAAAACAAAAGCAAAGTATAGATCTTAAACTTAGACAAAAGTGAAATTCTGATCCGTAAATCAAACTAGGAGAACTGATTATTTCAAGTGGAACCATAAAGGGCTAAATCAACTCATCATGTTTCAACAATTCCAAGCATGGAAGCAGCATGCTCCCTGCCGTGTTAACGCTCTCGATGTTTTTTTTTATTATTTTTTTATTTTTTTTTACAAGCGAAGGAATTGAACAGTGCGTAGACATTGCGTGCAGATCAGTCAAGTCTCACAACCTTGATCTCGCCCTTACCCTGTTCCATGCCGGCAATCCGGAGAAGGCTCTCCTTGTACATCATGATGCGCGGGAACTCGTCGCCTTCTGGTGCCGACGAGGAGCTGTTGCCTCCGACGCCGTGACGTCGACGACCGGCGTGGGACGCCACCATCTTCAGAGTGTTCGCCTCCGGGTCGTAGACGTGCGCCGCTTGAGCCGACGTCGCGAGCAGCAGCTTCCTCTTCTCCCCCGGGCCGTCGCCGTCGCCGTCGATGTACCTGAGCGGGACGACGAGCCACGGCCTTGTCAGCTGCTGCTTCGTCACGCGGCGTCCTGTCAGGCCGACGCGGTAGTCCAGTGACCACGTGCCCGTCTCGTAGCTCTGCAGCCTCCACACCTCGAGCTGGCCGGGCACGTCGCTGCGGCGGCGGACGTCGCGCACCACGCACAGCCGGCCGCCGAGCTCCGCCAGCATCGTCCCCACCGGCGGGACCACGGCCCGGCCGCTCTCGGACATCCTGCCCCGGCCGCGCAGGAGGTGCTCGTGCGGCAGCAGCGGCTTGTCGTCGCGGTTGTACGGCACGAGGTCGGCCGTGACGAACGGCGGCTGCGGGACCCGCCGGAACGACTCGCCGGCGAGCGAGAAGGAGAGGACGCCGTGGGGCTGGTCCGCGTACAGGTAGTGCGTCCTGAAGCTCCAGTGTAGGCACCCGTCCGCGAACACCGGGTCCAGGTGGTGCTCGATTATGGCGTGCTCCGTGAAGCCCAACGCCGCCGCCGCCGCCTAATCGCCCGCGGCGGCCGGCGCCCTCCTCCAGCCTCCGGCGTCTGCTAAAGTGAGCACTCGGGCGTGCAGGTTGTCCAGCTCGATGCTCACCTCCACCACCTTGTACTCCCCGGCCGCCGCGTCGAAGCCGAGGCCGATCACGAGGCAGGAGCCGGGCGGGCCGAGCTTCTCCTGCGACGGCGGGAGGTGGAGGACCTCGCCGGTGGTGGGGGTTCCACACGCAGAACGCCCCGGCGTCGGCGCAGTACCTCCTGACGAGCACGAAGCCGCGGCAGGATTTTGCGCCGATGAGCCGAGGGCAGCGTAAGCACTTGAGCCTCATCGGGCTGACACGCATCGTCGTCAACGCGTGGTAGGTGTGCGCCGGCGCAGAGGGACGAAGGCGAGCTTCGCGGCAGCGAGCGCGCGGTGGCGGTCCAGGAAGGCCGGCGACGAGGTCTCGGCGTTCCAGGAGCGACAGGCGCAGCGGAACCGGGCGATTGATCGCGCCGGCAGCCGCAGGAGCGCCTCCATGATGAGTTCGTTCGGCAGCGAGACACGATGAGGCGCCGTGGCGGGCTCGGCCGTCTTCATCTTCTTGGCTTGCTGGTCCTGTGCCGCGGCGTCTTCCAAGCGCTGCCGCCGCCGCCGGCGCGTGCGTATCCCCATCGCATGGCAGTTGGATCTTGGATGGCAGCCGCGAAGGAAACGTCAGATGAGGAAAGGATCTTTGCGTTTTTCTAGAGTCCAACAAATTGTAACGCCCTGAAAATTCACCATAAAAATTCACAAATCAAATTGAAACCATAATCGGAAGTTTTCAAAATCCTTTCAAAACTTTTCTCTCCCTTTCATTCTTTCTCCTCAGCGCAGCACGTATGAGTGCTGACTGCCAATTACCTTTTACCGTGCCTTCACTCCTCTGCCTGTCTCGTCGTGTCGAGTCGTCTCGTCGTTGTCTCATCAGCCCAAATCCACACCAACCTCCAGACAAGTCATCACTCCCGAGCCACCCGCCTACCACCATCGCTCGGCCCCGCACGAGTCATCTCGTCACATTAATTATCTCGAATGACGTGACGACACTATGCACTATGCTTGAGTCGTCTCGTCATCTCAAACCACGTGACGACACTATGCACTATGCTTGAGTCGTCTCGTCATCTCAAACCACGTGACGACACTATGCACTATGCTTGAGTCGTCTCGTCATCTCAAACCACGTGACGACACTATGCACTATGCTTGAGTCGTCTCGTCATCTCAAACCACGTGACGACACTATACACTATGCTTATGTTGTCACGTCGCGTCGTCACATCAATTCATATCCACGCCAAACTGCTAGTACCCACTTGCCCGCGTGCATGCCGCTCCAATCCAGCAGCCTTCCTCGTGCTCCGCAGAGCATTCACTACGCTGCTCGCTCTAGTCCCGTCGCTACTGCTCGCGCACGCCGCTTCGCTCCACACCTCGCCCTGTGCCACTGCTGCTTCAATCTCGTCGCTCCGCACCGCGCACGCCACAAAGCGACGCACCGCCTGGCCCCTCTCCTCTCTGCAGCTTGCGTCTACTCAGACCAAAGCCGCACGCTGCGCCGAGCCATGCCCACTTGCGAGCACGCGCGCACCTCACTCAAGCACCTTTACCCCACCTACATGAGCGTCTCGTCACCCCAAAGCTACACGTCAATGCCACCATGCCCACTTGCATGCTGCAATTGCTTGAGCCGTCTCATCGCACTATCACCCGGCCCCCGCTTGCATGTCCACTTGCATGAGCTGTTCTTGTCGCACTATTACCCCGCACGCCAACGCATGACCACTTGCATGCGCTGCACCGCCCCACACCGCGCATGCAAATCCGCGCCGCAAGTGGCCAAGTTGCCTGACGCGCGTCCCGTCGCTCCAAATTTGCACGCCACGTTATCAGCCCCGTCGTCCCGTCCATGCGGCAAGCTCCCGCCTCGCCGCGCGCTATAATAGCCTTTCCCCGCAGCCCTTCTGCCACCGCGCTGCCCAGACCAGTCGCAGGTGAGCCTCTGCCATCCTTCTCTCAGTTCCTCCACCCGACCGAGCGCCGCTCCGTCAATCTCCACCTCCCCGGCCCACTTAATCTACACCTTTCCCTTGTCAACCGAGCACCACCAGCAGCCCAAGCACTCGTGTGCTGCTCGACTTGAAATATTCCCACGAATTTATTTTCGTAATTAATCCAAAGCCTCCACTGTAAAATCCGTAGCTCCGATTGACCTCATTCTTCCTCCTAAATTCATCTAAAATCGAGCTCTAGCCATTCCTACAGTTTCATCTTTTATAGAGCTCATCTTCTATTTCTTTTGTATTTATTTGTGTTTGTTTGCTTGTTTGCCGGTCGCGTAGCTAACGGAGAGTACGAGTACGAGGAGGAGGAGGAGCAGGAACCAGGAGCCGAAGACTTCGAGCAGGAGCTTCCCGAGGACGTCAACGAAGGCAAGTCACAATCCGTTTTCCCTTTGATCATACTGCTCCTATATTTTATAAACACAACCCGTAGCAAGCCGTTTTATTGCATGAAATGATTGCCCTGATGTTTGCAAAACCTTTGTGTAGTATGACCAAGACCACTGAGCCTTATATTACCTGTCCTAATTTATTCCCTATGAAACCTAGGATATCCATGTATGAATATTATTTACGCATGGATGATTTCCTTGTTATAGAAATGCTTAGGACTGTGTATCACTAAGTGCTCTACTTATACTTAGCTTTTGAAAATGTGAAACCCGTGATTGGTGTTGTGTGGTAGTAGTAAGGTTGGGTGATAACTAAAGAAAGATGAATGAATGAACTTGGGTTAGAGCTGGAGGTGATCCTGATGATGTTTATGGAAGATTAAGCGTCGCCTCTGTGGTGTGCTTATGACAAGTGATATGGGAGATGAATGCCGCCTCTGTGGTGGGTTCATATATGTGGAGATGATTGCCTTGGCTCGTATAAGGACCGAGTTGCTTGTGACATCCTACCTAGCCGTTTATTCAGTACGACCACACTACCGTGTATGCGGCACGGCTTAGTCTAAACCCCGCCAGCTAGTCTGTTAATCGCCTGGAGGCTAGAGATGCAATGGGAGCCCATGGAGCAGGTGGACGTGCTGCAGACGTGTGCGACCCGGTCGAGGCCTAGGTCAGAGGCTAGACCCCTGGACAACTCCCATGGCGATTAGTCGGACGATGCTGTGATGGGTAATGGCTTTGTGAGTCTTCACACCACCCGCGCAGTGGCTTGTGATGCACTCAGATTGTGGGTACAGCGTACAACCTCTGCAGAGTGTTAAAATCTATTCGAATAGCCGAGTCCACGGTCACGGACATGGCTTTGGTTCGCTCCAAGAACTAGCATGGGTGGGTGCTTATCTCCTTGAGGAGTGAGTTGTTTTGAGAATAGGTCGGCCTTCCGCCGAAGGTTGTCGTGGACGGGGTGTCCGGCAACGTAAAACTTGACCAACCCCATAATATCTTAATTTGATGCTTTTGCTAAAATGCTTTATAAACTGAACCCCTGCATGTGTAAAATTTGCTTTATTGCAATGTAAACCTGATGGCCTTTACCTTGCTACTGCCAAATGCATACCTTTATCCATTGATGGTAGGGTAAGGGTTGCGACTTGCTGAGTACTTTTGTACTCATTCTTGCTTGCTGATTACAGAGGAAGATCCAGACTTTGTCGACGCCGACGGTGAGGAAGACGATTAAGCTTGGTCTCGTCCGCACCCGAGTTGCCTGTGGCATTAGTCTAACCGCTTAGTTGCTTCCGCTATGGTTGAAGACCTAGATGTTATCATCGGGGTCTGGTTTGTACTTGTTGTTTGTTATCTTTTGATATTCTTGTTGCTTATCGATCGACCCTAGCCAGGTCGCGACTTGTAATATCACCTGTTGTAAGACTTGATTGTACCAGCGACTGATCCAGGGACTGGTATAATAAAGTGTTTTAGCTCCTGGGATAACCGGGGTGCTTCACAAATAGAGACTATCCTTTTCTTTTTTTCCTGTAGGCGAATATGACTAAGTCCTGTAACGGTTGTAGCTAACAACCGTTACAGGACTTAGTCATATTCGCCTACATTTCCCTCTAAAAGTGGCATGTCAATTAAGGGTAACAACTTGTTTCAGTGGGTGCAAATAGGTCACACTTATTGTAAAATTCTCAAATAATAAGTCATATATTTTGTTTAAAGTTGTGCAATTGACGTCAAAAGTTGACTCCACGGCTGATACGCGACGACATGGCGTCCACATCGGCTGGAAGTGGACGTGGATTCCTTATTCCGGCTCGTACACGTGCGTGCGCTGCTCCGAGGTAATGAATAACATCTTCCTCTTCTCCCTGGGAGATCCGCCGTGGACGTACCCTGAGCGCGATGGCGAACGACAGCCCCTTCCCGAGCTATATGCATGGTTTGTGGGAAATTGCAAAATCGTCGCGTGAATTTTATTGGCCCCAGTTATGGCCGGTGTTGGGAATTGGCGAAGAGACCCGGGAGAAAAACTCTCGCCTCTTCGAATTTGTGGTGTCTCTTCGGATTTGACGTCATTGACCATGTATCGATTGTCTGTTTGTTTCTAAGTCGCAGGAATAGAATTGTCAGCGCTGGCACGCAGAAAAGCCAAATGGGTTAACCTGATCGGCGAAGAGGAGATGTTGGCTGGCGATAAGCTATCCCAAAGAAAGACGAGTTCGTGGGGCCTGCCAGGCGAAGTCCTTGTAGGGCCGAGCTCAACGACCAAACAGCTAGGGCCAGCAGGATATGGAGCAGGATCCTCGTTAGTTAGAGGCCGTTCATTTCGTAGGGGCTAAACTTTAGTAAAATTCTCTTTGATGTGATAGGGTTAAAGTTTAGGCCCTGTTCGGCTGGTGGCTACAGCCAGCTACAGCTGGTGGCTTTGACTGTTCTTCTCTCAGGTGCTACAATACAAAGAACAGTAAGCTTTTTCACCAGCCGAACAACCCCTGAGTCCTTGCTCTGTACAATGTCCAATCCGACCAAACAAATCCTATGCCTAGCAAAATAGATCACGTGAAACAACTGCTCGCTTCTTTCTTCTTCAGGAGAAGCAACAACCCTTCATTGTCGACGGTGAGGTCCGGTTGGATGGGTGTTGGTGAGCATAAAAATGGATATTGGAGATGTAGAAGACAAATATGTGATCATTTTTATTCCACGCCATGAATAATTTAACAAATTTTATGATTCTGCGGCTAGGGCTTGGAATGAAAAAAAAAAAGAAAAAGAAATTCAGGATGGTGCCGTGCCCCCTTGAGGGATGGAAAGAGGAGAGTGTTGCAAGCCGTAGGATGCCTTCCATCGGATCGGACGGGTGAACAAAGCGGCTGCACCGCATGACTGCACAAACGGAAATGGTGACTGTCGAGGATCGTGTGATCTGTAGGATATAGTACAGCATAGCACGAGTCTGTCGCGATCTACATCCATTTCCTTTCGTATTCACATCTACTGAATCCGTCCAAGATGGCGAAGCGCCGCCAGACGAAGGCCGGCGGCGCCGGCAGGCGGCACATCACAAACCATGGGGAGGCGGCAATGGATCCGGTCCTTCCGCCGCTGCCGGACGAACTGGCGGAGGACATCTTCCTGCGGCTGCCGGTCAGGTCCCTGGCCGCTTCCCGCTGCGTCTCGCCGTCCTGGAACGGCCTCATCTCCTCGCCCACCTTCGCTCGCCGCCACCGCGAGGCCGCCGCGGCGCGCGCCGGCGTCGCCCCTCGGTTCGTGTCCGTCCGGGTCGACCTCAAAGAGCACGCCCACCTTCGCGTCGCCTCGCCCCAGGAGACGTTGCCCCGGCCGTCGCCGTGCGCGGGCTGCCCCCGCGTGTTCGCCGGCGCCGTCCTCGTCGGCCGCCCCTGCGAGGGAGAATTCTTCGTGTGCAATCCGTCCACCGGCGGCGAGCTACGCCTGCCCCCGCGCCGCCCGCCCTGGTACTTCCACAGCGCCGGCCTCGGCTACGACGACGCCCAAGACAGGTACAAGGCCGTGCTGCTCGAACGAGCCGCGGGCCACCCGCCGCCGCGCTGGTGGGTGCCGAGGCTGCAGTGCAGCGTCGTCACCGTCGGCGCCGGCGGCCAGCGGCGCTGGCGGGCGCCGCGCGGCCGGCGGACGCCCATCATCTGCGACGACGCGCTCGTGTCGGCGAAGACGGACCCGGTGTTCGCCGACGGACACCTCCACTGGATGCTCATGTCGCGGGAGGAGGAGAACATTGTACGCGGCAACCAAAACGGCGTCCTCTCTTTCGAGCTCGGCAACGAGTCCTTCCGCCGTCTCCCGCTGCTGCCTTTCGCTGAAGATGATAACCTCCCATGGCCGGAGTACGTGACGATGGCCGAGGTCGACGGCCGCCTCTGCGTGGTGCGCGACCTCTGCCACCCGCAAGGGGGCCTCGCTAGGTTCGAGTTGTGGATGCTGCGCGACTACAAGTCCCTGTCGTGGTCGTTGGACCGCCGCATCGATATGACGGAACTGACGAGGCCATGGGATGGCGACTTGTTCGTGGTCTGCTACGCCGGCGACAAATCCTCTGGCGAGAGCAGGAAGATCCTGCTGGCGACCACTGGCGCTGCGCAGAGGGCGTACATGTATGAACCTGACACCAGGGAGCTGCGCATCGTGGCAAGGAGGAATGATTACGGTGTGCAACAACAGATGCGCCTTGTGCTCTACCAGGAGAGCCTGTTGCAAGTGGATGGCATGGAGTATGGTGGCAACAGTGACATCAAATTCACGTTCACGGATGAAAGCAGAAGCAGTGTTAGGTATCAAATTAATTGGCAAGAAATTTTTGAGGACATATATGCACAAGAAGGACTTGAAGATTAAAGCTTAGCTTGTGTTTGTTCAGGAGAGGCAGACAGTTGATCGTTGCATTCGTGACTTGCTGGTTGGAACAGACAGTTTGGTCTTTGTCTGGGTTGATGGCAATGAAGTTTATACAAGACGTTTGCGTGTGGACTAGTCCGAAGCAAAGAAGCGTATGCAGCTTGGAGACAAAATGTGTGCGTGGTTTTTCAGATTAAGATTGTCATTTTAAAGTTAGAAATAGGATTGTCTTTAAATACCCAGGTCCGGGTAGCAAGAAAACCAGAGAAAATCAATCAATACTTCGTTTGCTTTGCATATGTTATTTCGTTCTTTGTTCCTTTGGTGCTTTGACGAGAAAAGCTCTCGGTTTTCCCTACGAAACTGGGAATTCCTTGCTGGTTTGTCATGCAAACCAGTCACTACTGTTGCGAAAGTACAGTAATTACCTCATTGTTGCTTCTGGATCTAAATCGCCGGGTACTGGTCATCCAGCTAGATGATGCATTAGTCTTTTATGCAACACAAAGTAAGTCTTTACATATGCATTGTGTTCATAATTTTCTCTTAGGATTTAGTTTTTTTCCTTATAAATTGTTGGAAAAACTTGTCAAGACTTGTTTCTTCTTGTAATGTCTGTCGCCATCTCATGTCCTATGTCACCCCATATACATCCCGTTTGTGTTGTTAGCCTCTGCGGTTCAACATTGACTCGTTTACGTAATACACAATATTGGCTTTTGCAAGGTTTCTTGTCCCTTATCAATAGAGTTGGAGTTGTTTGAGTTGATATTGTAACCAGAGGATATAATTTGCTATAATCTCAATGAAATTCCACTATTAATTTTCAATTTTGATTCTATTAATTGCCGCAAAAAGATAGTAATTCAATAAATGAAGGTACGATAATTGATCGACAATTTTTTGATCAAAAGAACAACAAACTGTATGAGACCAATGGAGAGCACGCAATTAATAGTGGAATGTGACCGCAATAGTGTTAGGGCTGCACGATGTGTCCGATAACTCATCATACGTTGGCTAATCTTTTAACTATAGTAATAGATTTCGAGTTTATATCTCTATATTTCCTTTTGTGTGCTCAAAATCTCTGTATTTGCAAAATAAGGGGGCCTTTGGAACGCGGGATTTTTTCCCATTCCTGCGTTTTTCCTGTGAACAGTCAACTGATTCCTGTGAAATTCCTGTACAATTCCTGTGAAAATCCTGCGTTCCAAAGGGGCCTAAGCCTTTGGAAAATAGTGGCATCGGCAATATGAATTACTCCCTCCATCTTATAAAAAATGGCATCCTAGAAAATCTCGGACATTTTAGTAGTAGAGAGAAATCCTCCTGGCAATTTTCCTCGTGGAGGCGGGTCCCCACGGGGCTCCGACCCGACGGGGACGGGGGCGTTTGCCCCTCAGGGCTACGGGTTGGAGCCTCGAAACACTAACGGGTCGGGGCCGGGGATTGAATTTCCCCCGTGAGGGAGCTGTGGAGACCTGAAACATGCATAACATTGCGGTCCAACAACACAATTAGAGCCCAACCTACCCATTTCTCTCCTCCCCATCCCCCAATCGACCGGCCGCCAAGCCGCCACCCTCTACCCTCTACTCTCTTGCCTGCGCTGTAGCTGGAGCCGCCTGCTGCGCATCGCCACCGCCTGCATCGCCAGCTCTTTTGCCGTCGCGTCATCGCCCCCGCGGGGCCCCGCTGAAGTTCAGGGATCCATCGGGGCCGGTGACGAGGGCAGATTTTGCCCGGATAGGATAATGGGGACAGGGACGGGGCCGGATGACGGGCTTCCCCCGCGGGGATCATCGAGATAGGTTCTTATACCCCTAATTATTAGCGAGATAGCTAATTAATCATGCGCCATGCATCGGATAACTTTCCACCAATTCACAGGAAACATTCTTTTTATTAACAGAGCTCCCTAAATAATCTTGCGCCATGCAGGAAACAAAAAACTTGCCTGGGATTTATTTTAATTAGGTGGACCTCATGTATTGGCTACAATGTCATTCTTTGTGGTACAATGTTTTTTTGTGGTACAAAATTTGAAAGCTTTGACGCCAATTTTTTTTTTTGTTACGGAGGGAGTAACAAATATAATTCCTGAAGATAGTAAATTGGCTATTATCGGGACAATACGGTGTTTGTTGTCCATCGAATCTCCAACAAATGGTGCTCGGAGTTTCTTCTTGTTTTGAAACTCGCTGCCGCTTCTCCCAACTCGTCGGCGTTTGCTCCCCTGCCTCCTGCCGTCCAACAGCTTCAGCAGGGTTGGCATCGCTAGGTCTGGAACGCCTCTCCGTTGCGCCAATCAAACCACTGCGAGCTTCCTCGCCCTGTCGCTCTTCTAGCACCCAGCCTCCACCTATAAAAGTGTTCCATTTCCGGCCAAAAAAAAATTTGAAAAAGGTTTAAGAAAAACTAGTAAAAAGATTTGAAACAGAGCTGAGTAACAATAAACAAAGAAGGGGTATCACAGACATTTCTCCTCGAACCTCTCTTTTCCTCGAACCTCTCTTTGCTACTCAATATCGCGTCGTTACTTATATACTAACAAAACAAAAATCTTTTCTGCTTTACCAGGCATACATGTCTCCCCCATATCCATCTCACGATTGGTACAAATAAATCCGTCAATGCCCACACATGTGCCGACAAAATTGACAAAATTAAACGCAAGCTCCATCGACCAGAGCTTCAGCGGCGCTGCGCATGGAGATTTTTCTTAAACTGATGTACTCCAGCTGAGTTCCTGAAACTTGATCTTGCCCGGGCAAGATACTCGAAACCCATGGTCGCATGGTTCCCTGCCCGGAAAGCTAACACGGCTGTCCTGGTACCGCAGGATGCGGAGGCTACCCTCGGAATGTTCAATCAAGTCGCCGTCCATGTCGACCCGGCCCTGACGCCCGGCCATGCCGGCCACGGTCCGAAGCGAGTTGGTGTTGGGGTCGTAGACCTGCGCGCGCGGCTCCGAGGTCACCAACAGCATCTTCCTGATCATCTTCTCCCGGGGAGATCCGCCGCCGTCGATGTAGCTGAGCGGGACGACGAACGACGGCCCGTTCATCCGCCTGGCCACGCGCCCCGTCAGGTCGACGCGGTAGTCCATGGACCAGGCACCCATCTCGTAGTCCCGCAGCTTCCACACCTCGAACTGGTCGGGCACGTCGTTGCGTTGTCGGACGTCATGCGTCATGCAGAGGCGCCCGTCGAGCTCCGCCAATCTTGTCCCGCTCGTCAGCACCCTCGCCCGCCGATTCTCCAACCGGTGCGGGTACGAGGCGCGGTCGGCTGACGAACGCCGGCTGCGGGGCGCGGCGGAAGGACTCGTCGGCGAGCGAGAGGAGAGGACGCCGTGGGGCTCGTCGCGGTTCAGCCTGCTCGTCCTGAAGCACCAGTGGACGCACCCGTCGGCGAACACCGGGTCAATGTTCCAGTCGATGCAGGCATCGTCGGTCAGGTCGCCGAACGTGGCCGCCGCATGGCCAATGTCCAGAGGAGGAGCCCTCCATCCCCCGGCGTCGCCAAGCGTGAGCACTCTTGCTCGCAGGTTGTTGCCCAATGCGACGGCCACCTGCACCACCGTGTGCTCCCGAGTCGGCGCGTGGAAGCCGATGCCGGTGACGACGCCGGAACCGGCCTCGCCGCCCGACCACGACGGCTTGATCGGGAGGCGCAGGACCTCGCCGGTGCTAGGGTTGCACACGGAGACGGAGTAGGGGTTGGAGCGCCGTCCACACTGGTGCTCCACGAGCACGAGGCCGCGGCAGTGCTTGACGCCGATGACCCTCGGGCAGCTCGAGCACCTGCCCCAGTAGCACAAGTGTTTGTGCGCTCTGGGGACGAACGCCAACTTACCAATAAGCCCGGGGTGGCGGTTCAGGAAGCCCGGCGACCAGGTCTCGGCGTTCCAGAAGCGGCACACGCACCGGAACCGCGCGACCGACCTCGCCGGCAGCCGCAGGAGGATCTCCGTGAACATGTCGTTCGGCAGCGTCGTCATCTTGCTGCTGTAGTCATCCGGCGCTTTCAAGAGCCCCCGGGCGTCTCGTAAGATCGTGACGGTCGACATCGCACCCGATAGTTTGATGTCCTCGTTGCCACGAGGGCAAGTGCTCAAGTACCAGGGAGGCTACCCTGTTAGGAAACGTAGGATCCAAGTTTTCCCTAGAAAAAAAAAACATAGGATCCAAGTTCCCTTTCTACTACTCCCATACGCCGTTTATTTCATTTTGCATGTATCCAGCACTAGCAGCATTTTGTATTCATGACCATATAAGAGCACATCTTCAAGAGAACTCCAAAAATTAACCCCCCAAAAACCATTTTTTGGGCTATCTTAAAAACTATTGAACTAAAAAAACCACTCCTCCAACAGCTACCCTATTTGGCTCCCAAAATCTTTGAAACAATCAGCAGCCATGCTTGCCCATCACCTGGGCAACAAATCCATGCTGCCTGCCGGCTTGGGCAACGAAAGCCAATTCGTGCTAATAACAAGGGTCGCCATGGGTTTGAAGCCTTGACCTCTTATCTACCTCATCAATTGTTAATCAACTACTCTAATCTGCATGCACGTATTGACTGAGAGGACGATGCAGTCAGGAAGACGAGGGGTTCCTTGCGCGGGTGGGTGACTTGAATTGGGGCGGCTGGGTGCCATCGCAATCCCGGCCACGGGAACAGACGAGGATGCAGTGATGCTGTCTGGGCACACGCGTCGATGCAATTGAGCCCCTACTTGTCTCGCCGGACTTGGACAACCATGTTGCCGTACTCATTGTTGCACGCAGTCATCGGACTCAACAGATTCCACGCCCATATCATCTTTTGAGGGCGTGACAATATGAGCTTCTTGATGAGAGTATATTGATGCTCATCATTGACCTTGATGCACGGATCATTGATAGAAGTTTTCACAAATCTCAACGGCAACAACTTTTTTATCGGGTTTGTTCAGAAAGAGAGCATCATGACATGCCTTCAACTTTCTTCGTTAGGATACGTAGCGTTACATAAGTAAACGTATATACGTTCTAACATTCATATTTTGTTCCTAAATATATTTCATTCTAATACACACTATTGTAAGAAAAATACTAACATACCTAGTAATACATTTATTGTGATCAACAATTTCACTACGCGAATTGTGAATTCTTGCATCAGAGAGTAGACATTTAGATCTACAAAATAGCAACTCCACGATCGAGCTTGATCCCGGTCTCTTTCCTTGCCTACACACTGATGAGGCTGGTTTGAGACATTTTGGTAGAGATATTGCGACTTATAACTAATTAACATAAAAAAACACTTCGCCTTTATTCATAATTAGACTTATTACTTATGGCATGTCACCCCCCCTCACATTGGTACAAATAAAAAGAGCACTCAAATAAGGAAAAGTCGACTGTGCGTACGACCCCAGCAGTTCGACGACTTATGTCCGACTGTAGAATCGTACGGTTGGTTTACTGATTGTGCTTGTCCGTTTGAGCTGCTTCTCGTCCCGTGTAACGCCGCAGTCGCACGGCTGCGGTCGGACGCAAATAAAATCCTTCAATGCCCCGACAGAATCAAACCGAAGCTGGTCGATCAGCGGCGCATGCGGGGTCGTGACCTAACAAATATTTTCTTAACTGATGTACTTCAGTTCCTCGAACTTGATCTTGCTCGTGCATAATTCTTGAAACCCAGGCTCAGGTTGTTCCATGCCCGGAAAGCTAACACGGCTCTCCTGGTACAGCAGGATGCGGAGGCCACCCCCGAAATATCGAGGCAAGTAATACCCGAAATGTCGAGGCAAGTAGCCGTCGATGTCGACACGGCCCTGACGCCCGGCCATGCTAGCCACGGTCCGAAGCGTGTTGGTGTTGGGGTCGTAAACCTGCGCGCGCTGCTCCGAGGTCACCAACAGCATCTTCCTCATCATCTTCTCCCCGGGAGCTCCGCCTCCGTCCATGTACGTGAGCGGGACGACGAAGGAGCCCTTCACCCGCCTGGCCGCGCGGCCCGTCAGGTCGATGCGGTAGTCCAGCGACCAGGCGCCCGTCTCGTAGTCCCGCAGCTTCCACACCTCGAACTGCCCCGGCGCGTCGCTGCGCCGACGGACGTCGCGCGTCATGCAGAGGCGCCCATCCAGCTCCGCCAATCTTGTCCCCGCCCTCGACACCCTCTCCTGCCGGTTCTCCAACCGGTGCGGGTACGAGGCGCGGTCGGCGGTGATGAACGCCGGCTGCGGGGCGCGCCGGAAGGACTCGTCGGCGAGCGAGAAGGAGAGAACGCCGTGGGCTCGTCGGGGTTCAGCCTGTTCGTCCGGAAGCACCAGTGGACGCACCCGTCGGCGAACACCGGGTCGATGTTCCAGTCGATGCAGGCGTCGTCGGTCAGGTCGCCGAACGCCTGGCTCGTGTCCAGGACGGCGCTCCATCCCCTGTCGTCGCCCAGCGTGAGGACTGCTGCTTGCATCTGGTTGTTGCCCAATGCGACGGCCACCTGCACGACCTTGTACTCCCGAGTCGGCGCGTGGAAGCCGATGCCGGTGACGACGCCGGAACAGGTGGCCTCGCCGTCCGACCACGACGGCTGCGGGAGGCGCAGGACCTCGCCGGTGCTTGGGTTGCACACGGAGACGGAGTAGGGGGTGGAGGGCGGTCCACAAAGGTGCTCCACGAGCACGAGGCCGCGGCAGTGCTTGGTGCCGATGACCCTCGGGCAGCTCGCGCATCTGCACCAGTACCTTCCGCGGTCAGGCACCCTCGGAACGAAGGCGAACTTTGCGGCGGAAAGAGGGTCCGGGTGGCGGTTCAGGAAGGCCGGCGACCAGGTCTCGGCGTCCCAGAAGCGGCACACGCACCGGACCGCTCGACCGACCTCGTCGGCAGCCGCAGGAGGATCTCCGTGAACATGTCGTTCGGCAGCGTCGTCATCTGGCTGCTGTAGTCATCCGGGCTTTCAGGAGCCCCCGGGCGTCGCGTAAGATCGTGACGGTCGACATCGATCGCGCCCGGTAGTTTTGATCTCCTCGTTGCCACGAGGTTAAGTGCTTTAGTACCTGACGTAGGATCCAAGTTTTCCCTAAAAAAAAACGTAGGATCCAAGTTCCCCTTCTACTACTCCCACACGCCGTTTATTTCCTTTCGTATCAAGCACTAGCGGCATTTTGTATTGTATTCATGGCCATGGAAATCGCTAATTCTTGCTATTCGCAACGAGGACAGCTCCAACTAATTTTTACATGGTCATCTTAAAAACGGTCCTTGTACGAGACTATGTAATGTGAACCACTCTTGTACGGGCAATCGCTGGGGCGGCGTCCCGAGGCTGCGGCGCCAGTGCAGCTAGCGTGGTCACCGTCGGCAGGAAGAGGCCTGTCGTCGGCGTGGACGGAGACGGATCATGCACGCGTTAGGCGCCTCCGTTGGATGCTCTCGGTGAGCCCAACGGAAGCGAGTCCTTCCCGCTGCCGCCTTTCACCAACGTCCGACATCAAGCCGGCCGACTGGTGCACACTGCGACGCTGGCCAAGATTGACGATCCGCTCTGCCTGCTAGCGCTGTTCAATGTTTGGTGACCACAAGTCAGCGAGCCGAGTCATGATCGCCGGACCACCGCATCGATCTGACCTGACGCCGGCCTCATCCATGGGTGGGTGATTAAGGAACTGATGCGGCCATGGCACGGTGACTTGTTCTACGTCGACAGACAATCCTTCCGCAGGAGCAACAAGAGATTCCGCGCAGGCGCGAGAAGCTCGGCGCGGCGCAGCAACATCCGGCGTAGTCAAGCTCGGGCCGACGCGGCGTCCCCGGCCAAGATGACGCGGCGTCCCTGGCCAAGATGACGCGGCGTCCCCGGCCAAGATGACGCGGCGTCCCAGCAGCTAGCTAGCGGGGTCGAGGTCGAGCGGAGGCCAGGGACCCATGCATGGCGTCCCACATGATCGGCGCCGGTGCCGTGAGCGCCACCCGCAAGGCCAAGACCATGCTCGTGTCCGGCCTGGCTGCAGCATGCATCGCCATCGGGATTTCGTGTCCCTGTACCGTGCAGCAGCACGACATATCGAGGTGTCGCGGATCAGGCGCGGCGGCCATGGGCGTCCAACAGAGGAGATGGGGCAGGTGGGATGGGACCCATGTTAGTTAACAATAGTATCGTGTTGAGCCAAGGCGTTGGGGTCCTTCCTTCCATGTCTCTCGCCTCTGCTGGGCGTCCATGGCCGCAGATACGTCCATGTCTCAAGCACTATACATCCCCCGTTCCGTAGCGAGAGAAGGTGGCGAGGACAGCATGCAGTCGGCCTCGTCTTCCATGTATCAAGCACTATACATCCCCCGTTCCGCTGGCGTCCCTGTGGCCGGTCTAGTCCTTGACTCCTTGTCCACTCCAGCCAAGTGCAGTGGCGGGGATCGATGGCAGCGGCAACGCGCGCCGTACACAGTTTCGTGTCCCGGACGCACTCTTGCCTTGTTGGGCTGCTTGTTGCATGTTCTTTGCCTTGATGGGCCGCTCTTGGTCTGGGTGCGATTTTGGCACTCGAAAGCCATATACCCGTGTGTGTCGGCCCAAAATTCTCTAACAAAAAACCAAGAGTTTGATGCTGACAAGATGATCCTTTCCTCCTTATTATGCACCCCTGGCACTGGCCCACCACGCTTTGCGCCTGGGCGCTTTTACGAGACGTTGTACCGGAAGCAAATTTTGTGAGAGACCTGTCCTCACACTATTATGAACCACACCCTCGTGCTATGTGGGATCCGACGGCTTTCATCTAATTTTTTTGGGATTACACAAAATTCGCTCCTACGGGAAGTCGAACCCAGGAGCTCAGGTGCTACTGAGACTCTTGCAAACACTAGGCTACAGGCTCTTTCGCTGACGGCTTTCATCTATTGTTTGCACATTTGCGTAGAATGGCCTATTCGCACTCAATATTTCCCCCTTCCTCACTGCTGGGAGTCACGTTGTCGTTGTGCAATGTGTTCATATCATCATGAGCTGCTAAATTTAGTTAGTTAATTAAGTTATCTTTGAGCTGAGTTTGTTGTTTGAGTTCTTCACTTCCTTGGTAGTAAAGGCATGTCAAAAGGGAATATGACATTGCTCCATGCGTACGTATTCTGTCTACCTCGAGGTGCTTTAGAGAACGGAATCTGTCTGCCTTCAGATGTGCTGCTTTGTGAGCATCATTAATCCTGATCTTATAATTCACGAACAAACCTTGCTTTTATTTGACGCCATCAGTAAAGCAAGCCTTCCTTTCTTTTTTATTAATTCCTTGATAGCGGAAAGCAGTACCAAATCCCAAATTGGGTTTGTACTATACATTAGTGGCAAGTGTGGGTTCAACTGATCACCAGAGGCAGGTGACGGTTGCACCGACACATAAACCAAAACATCATCGAAGGCTTGATGGATCGGTTGTCTTCAGAAGGATAAGAAGAATCGAAGATAACAAAGAGCTTGCCCTCCTGCATTTGCTCGTGTCTGCAAAATTGCATTTGAACTGAGGTACCTTCATGTAACATATCTCTTGTTCATCCTAACTACGCCGCTAGTTATTCTGATGAGTAGATTATAATACTGAATCTGTCGTTTCCTCAAACAATATGTTTTGACAGTGCCAAATCCCGCAAATCATGCTTTAGACCTGCCTGTTCTGTTAGAACAAATAATGTTTTACCTGCAGCGGTATATTATACATGGCAAGTTTTGTTCGTCATGCATCCTTTTATGGAAGAAATAATTAGCAAAGCTGATTGTATTTCCTTCTTGTTTTCCTTGTTTCATCATATCTGATTCCTACAAATCAATGAATATTGAGTTTGACCCTTTGGGGGAAATTTTTGGCTGCATACGTGCAAGAATAGGCATACTTCTCGGGCATCCAATATATATATATTTTTGAAAAAAAATTCTAGGATTTTACTACGATTAACATGGAATCTTCGAAAGAAGCATCCACCTAGTTATAAGATAGAAGTTTAATTTCTCCTTTATCCTTCTATATATGTTAATAAATAAAGTTATCTAATCACCTTTTCTTATATTTAAATACCTTCTTGCTAGTACCTTTGATTGTGGGTATTGGGTACTGCTTCTTCAAGAACAGTGTGACTTCGTTACCACTAGATAGAGTGGCGTGCTACGCTATGCAAATAAAGCCTATATTGTCAAACGTCCTAACAATGAAATTTTTTATCTTAATTCTAATCTTAAATGGGCCGGATGTCACATGCATGACACAATCGACTGGCTTTAGCACCGCAAGGGCATCGTGTGCAGGAAGGTGCCAGGGCTGGACTGGATGGCAATATTTTAAGCCAAACCCAAACCCGTCGGGTGAAATCCACCCATCGGGTACCATACTTGCCAAGCATTTCATATTACAATATCATAACACAAGTAAAAAATGCATATCTATATTGTGTAGAAAATGACATATAATTGAACAAATACAAGAGAAATAACACAAAGACATATTTAGTAGTTGGATCTAAAATCATCAAGTTGACAAAGTCATGGCTCACATGCAAGTATGCAACACAAGACACGATATGATGTATAAATGAATTGAGCAATGAGTGGTGACGGGAGAGGTCAACCGGAATGAATCTTGGGGTGAATTTGATCTGGAACTGATCGCTGAGCTTTGGTTGAGACCAAACGTTCTTTCTGGTGACTCAATATTAGCAGCGCTCTTAATTTATAATACCATGCACTGTCAGTTGCTTGGAGCTTTGTTTCTTTAGTTTTACTCACGGCAGCCCTTGACTTATTCCTTGTCTTAATTTCAAGGTTTGAACGATTGGCTATATACAGCTGATGGCTGGAGTTTTTTGTTTTTATTTTGCAGAACAAGGCACTGCCCTGGAATTTCATTACTGATGGCTGGAGTTATGCAATTATGGAACGAATGGGATGTCCAGATACTGGTTCTTTCAAGCTTGACGCTGCAAGTTTCTGCTCAGCTTTGCCGGACTTCGTCGATGCAATATCCCCACTGTGCTATGGATCATTCTCTGGTTAACGTACCTGCTGGCTGATTCAATAGCGATATACATCCTGGGTCACATGTCCATCGGTTACAAGCTAGGCGAGCACCAGCAGTTCACGGCATTCTGGGCATCATTCCTCTTGGCGCATCTCGGTGGCCAGGATACTATTACTGCCTATGCCATGGAGGACAATAATCTCTGGCTGCGCCACACCTGCTAACTCTTGTTATCCAGGCTGTAGGAGTGGCCTATGTTCTATACAAATATATTCCCGGCAGTGGGCCAATGTTCATGTCAGCGGCAATCCTGATGTTCTCCATTGGTCTTATCAAGTACGGGGAGAGGGTACAGTCACTCAAGACTGCTAATCTGGACAGCGTCAGCAAATTCCTGGACAGTGTGAAGCTGAAGAATAAGAAAGGGACTTACCCAGCACGAACACAGGTGCTGGATGCTGAAGTCTGCCTGCAGGGTGCTCATGACCTGCTCTACATTAGCATGGGTCAGTTCGTTGATTACAACATCTGGCCATCAGAGTTTCAGTTTGAGGCTATACAGCTTTTTTATGATGAGAATTGATGTACGAGTTGATTGAGATGCAGCTCTCCTTGATGTATGACATATTTTACAGCAAGGCTGCAGTGGTCTATACATGGCACGGGTTCTGCATCCGTGCTTTTTCAGTGCTTGGCACGGTCACTGCATGCTTGCTGTTCCAGTTCAGCGCTAGCAAAAATGATTACAACAGAGTAGATGCCACTGCCACTTATGTGTTGCTCATTGGAGCATTCCTCTTAGAGGTGACATCGGTACTGTGGATATTGATGTCAACATGGACATGTGCAGCGCTGAAAGCTAGAAGATGGGACCGGCTACATTGGCTACTTGTATCTCTTCGGCGGCATGTAAAGGCAGCACAGATCATGAGAACATGGCCAGGCTCTATTGGACGTCGTAACCTGCTGGAGGACTCCAGTGGCAAAGCCAATTTCAGCAGTAGAATGTTCTCTTTCTTGAAAAACAGTGGGAACAGCATTTCCCCAAAAACTAAGGAGTTGGTGCTAACAGAGATGCTTAGACTGGTGGAAACATGTGACGGGGACGAGAACACGATGAGGAGCTATCGTGGCAACCAGTTCAAGCTAAAGCGCCAAGTGATGGAGGCTTGGAGAAGATTACATGGACAACTGGCATTGAGTTTGACGAGAGCATCCTTTTCTGGCACTTTGCTACCGATATTCCTGTTTTCTATGTGGAAGAACACGGGGAAAGTGAGCTCGTGAAGGCTACAAAGGCTGTCTCCAACTACATGATGTTCCTCTTTGTGGAGCATCCCTACATGCTGCCCAGCCCTGTTCGCTCTAGATTGTATCTTAGTGCCAGGCAGAAACTGGGTCCCCTGCTTATCGGCTGGCAAGGATCAGATGTTTAGACATATAAGAGAGAAAGAAATACCTGATAGTGATTATGAAGATTTTCCTCAATTTCTTGATCCTGGAGCAAAACTTGCCAATCAGCTACTAAGCAAGAACTGGTCTGACATGACGGAGGTGCTGAAGGTTGTTTTCAGGGTGTGGGTGGAGAAACTGAGCTATGCCGCACACCACTGCAGCAGGGATTCACATGCTAGGCGACTGAACAATGGAGGCGGCGAGTTCATTACCGTCATATGGCTTTTGACAACTGCATTGTTTCACGGTCACTTCTGCGATCGAGAATCGCACAGGCAAAGAGCGGCTGACTTTTTTGAGGCACGACGTTCAACACAATCTGAAGATGACTATGAAACAGATCTTTGGATAGGTACCTGTCACTGCACAAATTTATTTTTTATGGCATTATATACATTAATTACCATCATTAGAATCAACTCAGACTGAATTATTGTAAACATGACGTTATTCATATTCGATAGGCGTGCCCGGTTCTACAGCGACCCATGGTGAACATGCGGACGATGGAAACACAGGCCCGACATTGTGTTCCGTGAAATGCACCCATCTCTTGACAGACTGAAGCTCGCATGCAAAAGTGACGCCATGCTATGGAGATACCGTTGGAAGCCTGAAGACGCTTATGTAGCAGAGTCCTGGTGTAACCTCTTGTCTTCCCCCATGGCTTAATTACTTGCATTCCGAGATGTAAACTTTAAACTTTGTAACCATTGATGGACGGGCCATGTGCCCGACCCCTTTTATCAATGATATCAGGTGGGGATGCTCTCCCCTCCGTCGACCTTCAAAAAAAAACATGCGGACGATGTTCCACCTGGAGCGGAAGCTGGGACGGGGCGGTTCGGGACCACATACCTTTGCACGGAGCGCGTGACGGGGCTCAAGCACGCGTGCAAGAGCGTGCCCAAGCGCCACACCGACGTGGAGGACATGCGCCGGGAGATCATCATCCTGCAGCACCTCAGCGGCCAGCCAATGTCGCGAGTTCAGTGCGCCTTCGAGGACGTCGATTACGTGCACCTCGTCATGGAGTTCTGCTCTGGTGGGAGCTCTTGGGTCGCATCCCGGACAAGGGGAGCTATTCGGAGCGCCAGGCCGCAGCCCTGTGCCGCGACATCGTCACCATCGTGCGCGACTTCCACTTCATGGGGGTCATGCACCGCGACCTCAGGCCAGAGAACCTCCTGTTCGCCAGCCCAGCGACGACGCGCCGCTCAAGGCCATCAATTTCGGCGCCTCCGTCTTCATTGAAGAAGGTTCGTTGCTTAGTATGATCATAGTTTCCAGACGCCATAGGCATTATTAGATGATCATAGTACACGAGTAATGTGCAATTATTCGATTCAAATAATGCTAGTATGGCTACCCGGCCGCGCATTTGCGCGGCGCCGATTATATTTAAATTATTTTCATTGAAGAAGGTTCGTTGCTTAGTATGATCATAGTTTCCAGATGCCATAGGCGTTATTAGCTGATCATAGTACACAAGTAATGTGCAATTATTCGATTCAAATAATACTCGGCGATCGATTTCCAATGCAGGTAAAGTTTACAAGGACATTGTAGTGGGAAGCCCATACTATGTCGCGCCAGAAGTCCTGCGTCGAAATTATGGCAAAGAAATTGACGTCTGGAGCGCTGGTGTGATATTGTACATTCTTCTATGCGGATCACTACCTTTCAGGGCAGGTGAATTTCATCCTACCCTCATCCTACCATACTACATTACTTCCAGTTGCATATAGAGCTAACTGTCAGAACAGGAATGTCTGAGCAGAGACAGAGAATGGCATATTTGAAGCTATATTGGTTGGTCACCTTGACTTGCAAAGCACCCCATGGCCGTCCATATCTGAAAGTGCAAAGGATCTTATCAGGAAGATGTTGAATAGAGATCCTCAAAGGCGGATAACTGCAGCACAGGCGCTAGGTAGCTAGCACTCTTAACTGGATTTATCATATTTTTTTCCATTTATGCATTTAAAGTTCATTAGCATTATATGTTTACATATATATATTCAAATATCTCCAACGCACAGAGCATCCATGGCTCAAAGAAGGTGGTGCACCAGACAGACTTATATACAATGCAGTCCTATCAAGACTGAAGCAATTCGAGGCAATGAACAAGCTGAAGCGGTTAGCACTCAAGGTAAAATCCTCCATAACAAGGAATTACTTCTCCTTAGTCAAAGTCAGTTGACATGACAGACAATATCCTTCATCGTCAAGGTAATCGCAGAGAACCTATCGCCAGAGGAAATCAAAGGATTGAAGCATATGTTCAATAACATGGATACTGACAAGAGTGGCACAATCACCGTTGACGAACTGAAAGAAGGACTGAGGAAACTAGGATCAAAGATTAGTGAAGTAGAGGTTCAAAAGCTTATGGAAGCAGTAGATTTGCTTCTTTCTCCGCGTACAAGCTTAGTGTATGAAATATACTTCATTAATCATACTCTGGTGCAGGTTGATGTAGACAAGAGCGGCAGCATTGATTACACTGAATTCCTTACTGCCATGATGAATAGACATAAAGTGGAAAAGGAGGAGGATTTGCTCCGTGCATTTCAGCACTTTGACAGAGATAGCAACGGGTAAAATCAGTTATGTTGAACTAAGAACATAGTCAGCCTTTATGCATGTTGGGCAAATGGAGCAATGCTAGAACTTGAAAGTCAAATTACATGAAAATTATTTTGATCATAGTATTAAAAAATTATTTTTGTTATAAGTTCTATGTTTTATATTTGCCTGGTATAAACTCATTTATGAAAATGGAAGGTTCGATATAATTAGCTCGAGACAATATTATGGACTGTAGGTACATAACAAGAGATGAACTGGAACAAGCAATGGCAGAGTATGGAATGGCTGATGAGGCAAGCATTAAACAAGTACTAGATGAGGTTGACAGAGACAAGGTGAACATTTTTATTCCTACTAAGTAGTCCTGTTTGCACATATATAATTAACCATTGCCCCCCACTGAATTTGCAGGATGGGAGAATTAACTATGAAGAATTTGTGGAAATGATGAGGAAAAAGGAACATATACCTGAGGCGATACTGTGATCTCTTTATGGACAAGGCTTATATTTATGTTTCAGAAAATGCTAAGCAACAACTGCAAGGTTAAATAAGAACAAGTTGCTTTGACAGTTATCAGTTGTGGTCCGAGAGTGGTATGTACACTTGTTGGTAACTAAATACGCAAACAAACAGGAAATGTTCAGACTTTACGGAGGGCATCACAAATATAAACAATAAAAACATAAACCACGTAAAACTGTTCCGTATCCTGTCCAAATCACTTCACAACCTTTTTTTCTCTCTCGAATACGTGGGAGAGCTGTGCATCATTCTATTAAGAGAGGAAAAATGTCCCAATACGTCAGATACATGTGACAAAAATGAGGGAAGTTCCAAAGCCAACATAATTGATTTACTATAAACAATAAAAACATGACCTGACCAATGTTATTCAAACCAAATCTTCGATTGAGTACAGCCTCAAAGCCTTGAAAGATCCAAGGATTATCACTTTCAAGACACTTTGAGGCCTCGAGCACCAGCTAGACCCCATACTCCATCTTAAAGGATCTGGGGAGCTCATAAATGTCCGGAACAGCTTCTTCGAAAACGCAAGCATTGCAATGCTCTCCGTCTTGAAAGATCTAAGGCGCTCCTGAATGTCCAAAAATTTGCTGCTTCGAAACTGCAAGCATTGCAATGCTCTCCGTCTTGAAAGATCTCAGGAGCTCCTGAATGTCCAGATTAGCTCCTTCGAAAACGCAAGGATTGGAATGCTTCCGAAGGAGCCAAACGCCCATTATTATCAGAGAGTTATTAACTCCTTTCTTGTCTTCCTTTACTCTCCTCAAGACCTTTTCCACCATTCCAAAAAGGAGTCTTCATTAGGGCCGGGAAGGACACACTGGAGAGATCAAGTCGATAAGATTGTTTATATGAACGGACTTTATTTCATCACATGAATGAATAAGCACATCTCAGCCTCTACATAACGTGATGCATTCAGACTTCAATTACTACAAAAATTTCACTATGGCATAGATTCCGTCTAGCACATAGGAATCACAAGGCTCAAACCAAAGCAAGGCAGAAAAATAGCAAAAAGTTCATGACATAACCTATTGCTAAACTTCCACCCATGCCATGCAAAGATCTCCATTGTGGTAGTCTCTAGCTAGCAGCTTGAAGTTTGCAGGGGAATTGCCTCCTTTCTTTTGGAGTAGCGACCATAACCAGATGTGAGCTTTATGACCACCCAAAGTATGAATATTTTAGTGATTGAGTGAGCACCATGCTATGCTCCTAACTGTAGATAAAGCATAAGCGTGATTTTGTGCAAATGCCATGAAGTGCCCCCGATCCCTACTGTTGAAGCAAATCAATCTAGCTAGGGTCGATGGGAATTACCTCCTCACTGTTCTTCTCTTGTTGTCGTGCAGGAGCTCACCTCTCTCTTGTGGTGCAGGACGTTGTTGGCCTTGCGGTTGTCACTCACGTCCAGCTTTTCCTAGCTGTGGTTCGCCAACAGAGATAATGGAGTTGCCATGCAATTTCAATGTTTTTTTTACGCCGTCACCAAAACGGCTGCCTTGACATCAGGAGCTCTGCCACCTCATCTAGCTGTTCTAATCTATTGATTGCTGTGCACTCTTCTCATTGATCTTTTTGGGATCCTTTACATCGATTATTAACACTGCAATTAATCTTACCACAAGTTGATCGATCAACCATGGTGATTATACTTGCCTTCCAGATTAACATGCACATTTTTTCCTCTTAAAAAGTTTCCTGGACCAACTGGTCTCCTCACCTGCCTTCACGAGCCTCTCCCACGCCGCCAAAAGCAAAAGTATTGAGTTGCATGCTCCCTCAGGCCGCAAACGTGGATATTAGAGTGTGCTGTAATTTATTTAATAAATAACGTCAGCCAGGATTCGAACTCGAGACCTCTGGCTTTGATACCATATTGAATGCATGCACCAACCAACTCACCCAAAAGCCTAAGCTAATAGGAAGAGGCGGGGGCAACTTATACTCCAACACTCCCCCTCACGAGCAGGCTCTCTCGAGCCGCAAAATGGAACATTGGAGTGGGCTGCAATTTATTTAATAAATCAAGCCAGCCAGATCGAGACCTCTGGCTCTGATACCATATTGAGTTGCATGCATCAACCAGTTCACCCAAAAGGTTAAGCTGAAGGGGTAATGTGAGCAATTCACTTATACTCTAACAGAAGCGATCGTAGCCTCGAGTTCGTGTCCCTTCCTGTTAATCTGGATGCGCACCCGTCGTCCATCGCGATGTGCATGGAGTGCCCCAGAGTGTTCTGCGGCTCCTGAAAGGCATGCCACAAACTTGTCCTCATCTGCAGGCTAGGCCGTGCGAGGGGGATTTCTTCGTGTGCAACTGATGCGACGGCGCGCTGGAGCGTCCCGCCACGCCACTCCTCAGTGCCGGGAATTAAAGGACGTGCTGCGAGGGGCATCCCGAGGCTGCAGTGCAGCGTGGGTCACCGTCGGCGCACACCAGTGGCGCTGCAGGAAGAGCCCCGTCATCGGCCGTCTCAGCGAGGACGAGATCGTGACACGAAAGAAGTGTCTGGTGTTCGCCAGCGGGCACCTCCACTGGATGCTCTCGCCCAGTGGCATCCTCTCTTTCATGCTCAGTAATGAGCCGCCTTTCACCACCGACAACAAATTCGGTCTGCTCGCCGCAGGTCCACGCGACGCTGGCTGTGCTTGACGATCAGCTCTGCCTGGTGCAGGTTGGAGGTGCAAATTGAACTCTTATTTTGAAAATCTAGTTTATTTAGTGAACTGAAGAGGGTCGAAGAGTACCCTAAAGGGTACTCCTTTACAGCCCTAGGTGCAGGACCTCCGCTGTAGTCTTGACGCTGTAGACCTGTTTCGAGGTTTTGGTGCTTCGTAACCGCAAGTTAGCCAAGTCATGGTCGTTGGGACCACCGAATGGATCTGACGCCTCAAGGAACTGATGCGGCCAAGTGCGGTGAGTTTTTCATGCTTTGGGAGATACGAGAGCAAGAAGATCCAGCTGGCGACCACTGGAAGGGCAGCATACATGGAGAGCCTAACACCGGGGCGTCGCGACACCGTTGCCGCCGGTCGGGATGGCATCGCACACATACAGGCGCATCTAATCGCGCGCGTGCGAGGGGGCTGTCGTCGCGCATCTGTTAGACAAGAAACGGACTAGCACGCAGTCGGCAATCCGCACCCGCTTTCCAACGCGTCGCGCAGTGCATGCATGTGGGGTCCACAACCTTCTGCTTCGCTCCCAGGCTCCCAACAACAGACGCTGGGGCCATGCATGTGCAAGGGCCCACGCACACATGGATGCGTCATTTGCTCTTATGTCCTTTTTCTCTTCTAGAAATTATGAATAAACATACTATGAGCAAACTTCTACTCAACCTTTTTTAGACTTCTATTCCAACTTTTTCTTAATAAACAAACTTATTATAACTTATGAACACGTCTATGCAACCTTTTGTTAAACTTAGAAGACAAACTTCTATTGGCCGAACTGATGCATACTACACTTATACTGCGTAAGAGGCTGAGACCACTTGCAGATGCATGCACGCAGCATGGGCCCCTCTGGGCAAGCGCTATCCTGCGAGCGAGCGCTCCGCACATACCACTTGATAAGGAAAAGATGTGGGTCCCACACAATGATTCCATAGACGCTAGCGGCCGGAATACCGGATAACTGCTCTCGCGCGCACGCGTGTGATACCGGAATTTTGCCCACAACCTGTGTGAAGTATGGAAAAGAAGACATCAAATTCACGTTCACCACGGATGAAAGATATTCAAAATTTCAAATCCAAGTGCTATGGTCTATTCAGAGTACGAAAGTCATTGGGAATCCGATATGGCTTCATCCTCCGATGATGAAAATCTGGTAAATATTCCATTGCAGCATTTCTGACTCCAAGCATGGTTATTCCTCAGATGGTTGACTGTTGCCGTGTTCATTTTCTAGAGTGAGTTTATATCTGCAGGAATAAAAGGACTTCATTTGATACCGGTGGATAAAAAGTATCATGAATCAAGTCGGTCTGATCTTCCGTTTTAAAGGTATCATGGATGAGCCCTTTGTGTTGAAATGAGAGAACAGATGCTGCCACTTCAGGACGACATTTGAATGAGAGAACAGGTGCTGTGTAAGGTCGGCATCTCCTATAGCCGGCGCAAGGGCCAAGCTAAGGAGATGGCCGGCTAGTTAGTTAGGATAGGTGGGCCATGGGTTCCACTAGTTTACTTAGCAATCAAGTAATCATGTAACTTAGGGGTCAAGTCTTTCTCCTCTACATAAAGAGGGGATCTATTATCAATAAAGGCAAGTAGAAGTTGAGGGATTAAAACCCTAAAACTCTCTCTCTTTCTGTCTCAAGCCGCGCGCCCCTCTCCCTCTTGCGCATCGTCGCCCTGCTGTGCACGTGCTCATAACAACTTGGTACTCAGAGCTAGCAACGACCATGGATCAAGACGCTTCACTAAGTCAATTGATTGCAGATGCAATCAAGTGGATGGAGGATTTCGGCCAGGAATTCAGGAGGGAAATTGAACCCAAATTTTTTCTCCTCATCTACTCCAGTGCCGCAGCCGCCGCCAGTGTATCGGCCCCCTCAATTGCATGGGACTGATTCACCAGCTGGTCACCAGATCGCTCCTCCATCATTGCAACCTTCAATGGAGGAATTATCACAGGACGAGGAGGAGGATTTCTTCTCATCTTCTGTGGATGAGGAGGAGCCGAAAGTCAGGTCTGTTCGACATCCAGGTCCTCACATTTCTTACAAACTCTCTTCCTAGATTTTGATGGTTCTTCAGATCCTCTTTCTTGGCTTTTTTGTTCTGAGAAATTTTTTCTGAATCAACGGGTTCCGGATTTTGAAAGAGTGGAATTAGCCTCTTTTCATCTTCGTGGTGGTGCTCAATTGGTTTATGATTTTTGAAAAATACAATGGCACACCCTCTTGGCCCTGTGTTTACTAATGCTATTAAGGCAGATTTGGACCTCCTCTAATGGATAATCGTTGGATCTTTGTTTACTCTTCGACAAACAGATCCTTGAATGATTACACGGGATCAATTTATGGTCATCTTGCTCAGATTGATTTCTTGCGGCCAGTTCATCAGGCTATGCTATATGTGCTGGATTAACAGATCTTCTTCCCATTGAACGAGTTACAACAACCTAATTGTTTAGATGAAGCTATACAGTTGGCCCGAGCTTTTTCTCGGTCATTACCAATTCCTCCAAAGGAAATCTTCTTAATCCGCCTTCATCTATGGTGCTACACCCTCTGCGGTCTAGATTTCTCTCCATGCTTGAATGGTATTAATACTCATCGTATGATGCAAGTGGATGCTATCACAACAATGGCCATTACTGCTTTATTGGAATCAAGTTCTACTCATAATTTTATTAATGAGGCCACTTGCCGACAATTAGGGATTTCAGTTTCTCAATATCAAGTGGAGTTCGTGTGGCTGTTGCTAATGGAGACAATATGCCTAGTCTGGGGTATTGTCACAATCCATTGATTCAATTCAGCAAGAGCAATTCTTTATTGATTGTTATACATCTTTGGATGGTTCGATCTGGTACTTGGAGTTCAAGGCTCAGTTCATTGGGGCCAATTATGTGGGATTTTTCAGAACCCTCGCTATGCGCTTTTGGAGGCATAATCCTGAGGTTATTTGGCGAGGGCGTGGAAGTATGTATCCTCTATCTTTGCTATTGAAGACTTGAACGTGATCTTTTGGACACCTTGCTTCATGAGTTTCGTGAGCTATTCTTAAACCAACTGGACACCTCCATCTCGCAGCTATGATCATCGTATTCACCTCAAGAATCCCAACACTTGCAATGCCGTGCGACCACATCGATATGCTCAGCTTCAGAAAGATGAAATGAGCGGCAATGCCTGGAGATGTTAAGCCAAGGTCTCATCAGATATAGTACTTCTACTCATTCTTCTCCAGTTTTGCTAGTTAAGAACATGAGGGTTCTTGGCGCTTTTGTGGATTATCGAATTCTTAATGATAATACTATTCAAGGATAAATTTCCTATTCCTGTTGTGGAGGAAACTATTGGATGAACTCAAAGGCGCCAAATATTTCACTAAATTGGATCTCCGCTCCGGTTATCATCAGGTTGGCATGTGTGTTAAGGATATGAGAAAACAGTTTTTGGCACTCATCATGGTCACTTTGAGTCCTTGTCATGCCATTGGATTAACTAATGCTCCAGCTACTTTTCAAGCACTTATGAATGAATGTGTTTGCAACCGTTTCTTCATCGGTTTGTCCTCGTATTCTTTGATGATATTTGATTTATAGCAAAACATGGTCCGAACATTACACCATGTTCAGCTTGTCTTTCAAACATGCAACATCATCGTGTTTCTTAAGAAATCTAAATGCCTATTTGGAGTTTCTTCGGTTTGGTTGGATATCTGGGACACAATGTTTCTACTCAAGGTGTTTCTGTCGATCCAGATAAAATTCAAGCTATTACAGATGGCCAGTTCCTTCTACTATTCGGGGATTGAGAGGTTTTCTTGGCCTGGCGGGATATTATCGGAAATTTATTAAAAATTATGGTCTTATAGCACGCCCAACTCAACTATTGTGGAAGGAGGGATTCTTTTGGACGCCGGAGGCTACGACAGCTTTTGACCATCTTAAAAACTGCCTCAACTATAGCTCCGGTATTACAGCTTCCTGATTTTGATCTACCATTTATTGTTGAGAGCGTGATGCATCAGGAAAGGCTTGGGACCATTCTTCATCAAGGATCTTGTCCTTTGGCTTTCTTCAGCAAAGCAATTGCTTCTCGGCATATTAATCTTGCAGCCTATGAGCGTGAGTTGATTGGTTTGGTTCAAGCTGTCCGTCATTGGCGCCCTTATCTATGGGGTCGTGAATTCTCATTCGCACGATCATTACAGCTTGAAATATCTTTTGGATCAACGCCTCTCTACAATACCTTAACATCAATGGTTAGTAAGTTATTGGCTTTATGATTTTTCAGTAGAAAATCGTCCAGGGCATTTTAATACTGTGGCCGATGCTTTATCGCGCGTGCTTCTATGATTATTCTATATTTGTATTAGCATCTCCTCGTTTTGAGATATTGATACAATTCGGCAACACATTATGGATAATCCTGAGTTAAGTCAATTATTATTGGATATTGAAGAGGGTCGTCG
>JAAXCT010002973.1:0-49223 GCA_012490785.1 Eragrostis nindensis | reverse complement strand
TGTGATTCATAAGCCGGTAGTGTTTGTCAGCCATCGTGCAAGTATGTGACGAGTGAACCTTGTGCAAGTATGTGCTTGTCGGTCATCGTGCCGTTGGTTTCTTGCAGGTTTTGGGAACCTCACCGTGCAGGAGAGGTGCTTCGAAATTTTGAATTGACACTTTTATGTTCCATTCTTGTTAGGGGAGCTTTTGCACCGTCTTCCACTCGTCATTTTGCCAAGATGAGGCATAAACGACCAATTTTTTTTCATTCATGTTTGTAGGTCACGTGTAACCTAGTTAGGCGTCTCCCGTTCAAAAGAGATACAATTGGAGATATATGCAGATCTTTGCATATCTATGACAGTATCTGTTTCAAATTGTCCACGTTTTTTGGACAGCCCGAGGGTGGCGCGTGGGTGCAGGGGCCCGCGGAGATGAGAGAAGAGATGAGAGAGAGAGAGAGAGAGAGAGAGAAAAGAATTTAGAGTTTCAACCCTGTAATTACTTCTTGCCTTTATTGATAATTCTCTCCTCTTTAAATAGAGGTGGAAACTTGACTTTTTGTTTTGGGAACTTTTTTTAGAACCGAAACTCGACTCTTAAGAGCATCTCTAAGAGAGCCTCATAAACCTCTCTTAAATCAAAATATTAGGATCCAATCAAAAAAACCGTCTCCAACGGGACCCCAAAAAACCCACCCTAGTTTTTCATAGCCCCTAAACGCTCCTTGTAGCTACAAACAGGGAAAGAATTAGGGCTCCTATCTCTTCTTTTTGCTATAGAATTAATATTTTTATGGCCCCAAATGCTGACATGGCCCAATCAAAAGTGTTTTAGTCCATTTTTAGGGAGGACTATCGGAGGAGGAGAGAAAAGTTGCCCCTCGTAATTTTTTAGTTGCTCCCAAAAACAAGTTTATGAGGCTAATTTTATGGGAGTCTCCTGGAGATGATATATGGGAGGCTCCTAATAGCATTTTCAGGATATTGGGAGGTCCAGCTCCGGCGGGTTCTCCCAATAACTCCCTCCCAATATCCTGACACATGGGGTCATTTTTTCTTCTTTCTCTCTTTCCTCTCACTAACTCATGGGCCCACCTTATCTTCTCCCTCGCCATGCCCGCCGCCGCCTCGCATCGCATGCACTCACCATGCCCCGCTCACACCTATGTCGACGTCCATGCGGAGCCAGGGCGTAGAGGAGGGCGCGACGCCGTGCCGCAGAGCCACGCAGAGGAGGTCCGCTGTGCCAGGGAGCCGGGGCTCGGCAATGTCGGTGACGTGCGGAGCCGAGGTGAGGACGGAGGGTGAGACGGCGATGTGCGGAGCCGAGGCTAGGACGGAGGTTGCGATGTTGACGTGCGGAGACGAGACGAGGACGGAGCACGGACGCCGAGCTCGACAGCGGGCCGCGGACGCGGATCTCGATGGCGGGCCACGGAGGGGAGCTCGATGGCGGGCTGCGGAGCTCCACAGCTGGTCGTGGAGGCCGAGCTCGATAGGCGGGCTGCGGAGGGGGAGCTCGACGGCGGAAATCCAAGGCGGGGCGCCGGATCTCGCGGCGACGAGCTGGGCCGCGACGCGGCAGGTGGGGAAGACGGGTGAGCGCACGGGGGGTGAAGCTGTGGGGCCTGCCAGTAGTTTTGATTGGGAGGGTGGGAGAGTTGGAGCAAAAATAGGGAGGAGATGACTGGTTTTTGGGAGGGGAGTAAAAATAGGGAGGTTTTTGGGAGACTGCTGGAGCTCGTCTTTTGCCCTCAACCTCCCTATATGATAGGTTTTTTAGGATTGGGAGGAGGATTGGGAGACTGCTGGAGTTGCTCTAAGTTACAAAACTTTCTTGCTAAGAAAAAGTAGTGGGGTCCAATTGGCGCATTTACGCTAAGACCTACCTCTCCTAATTTCGAACTTAAGCTGCCACTTTTGCACTTTGGTCCCTCCGCCGATGAGTAGATGGGCAGGCCATAACAACATCCTTGCGACTAATAAAGCCAAAATGATTAGCCCTTGTCAATTTAGTTCCTTTTTTCGCTATCCTTTGTGGTTACCCAGGTGTTCTTATTTCAGTGTCGATATTCACATGTTGGCGACCAGGCATCACTTCAATCAACGTTAGACTGACCGCACCGGCGTGCAGTAAACGGTCATCCAGTACCGCGATACCGAAAACGGCGCTGCACCGGGGTACGCTAAAGGGGACGGTAAAGTAGCGGAGGCTCCCGTGTCCGCCAAATTCAGCAGGATAGCGGGCGAACGCTAGAGGCCGACATAGCACGGGGCCCGCGTGCTGGCGCGCCATCCCAACCGCAGCAGAAGAGAGAGAAGTGAAAAAAGAAAAGAAAAAGGAAAGAGGAGGAGAGATGAAAGGAGATGGTAGTTGGAGATGGTTGAATAAAATATTGGGTAGTTGGGATAGAGGATGGATATAGAGTATGAACGGGTGCGGAAAAACTGGATATAGAGGAGAGAATCTTGCTGACCAGGACAGAATATTCTTTTTAGAGGATGAATTTAGAGTACGATGAGTGTGGTCAGTCTTACGCGTCTAGAAGGTACGTTTGCTCAGGAAAAAGACAGCGCCACGTACGAGTCCCACGATTGGAGGGGAAAATTAATTTCTGTAGCATCAGAGCAACATACGCTACAACAAATATGACTTTCTATGACATTTTTCTGATAACAACATACCGTTATGTCATAAAGCTTGTTAAGTTTATGACATTTTTGAGAAAATAGGGTGTTTTATGACAAAAACCAAGATCTGTCATTAAATCTGACCACAAAATTGTCATAAATCAAGACGCTTATATTATGAAAAACAAAAATGTCATAATTGGCAAAAAATAAATGTCACAACAGTTATGACAAACATGAATTGTCATTAGCAAATTTTCTTTATTTTACACCAAAATTTATGACAGATATGAATTGTCATTAAGTGGCACACTTGTCAAATACTTGTCACGCGGGACCCACAGATATTTTTTATTCGAAAAATAAAAGCAATGTAATTGATAATATAGGAGTTTTTTGTAAATAATTTTTTTAGATCATGCACACGTGGCCCACCTGTGGTTTGGTCCCACAACATGTAAAGTGGGACCCACATGTCATGTTTAAAAATATTGCAAGTAATGCTAGAGATTAAGCCCAAGAGCACTAGAAAGGCAGCAGTCCTTAAAAGCAAAATATAATTTATGATAAACGGAAATTGTTATTAAATACTTTTTTATATCATACATGTCAAGTGAGATGCACATGTTAGATTTTAAACACAATATAAAAAAATTATGCTCGAGATTTACAATAATTTTTTACACCATAGCCCACATGTCATCATTGGTCTCACACAACATTTTGAGGTGGGACCCACATTTTAGTTTTTTTAAATATATATAAGAAAATGTAAATTATATTTGAGATATAGCCCACAACCACATGTCAAATGAGACCCACATGTTAGTTTTTGTAAACAATATAAAAAATGTAATTTATATTAGAGATATAGCCCAAGACTAAGCACTAAACGGGTGGGCCTCGGTCCAAGGGGAGGATGGGTAGCCCGCAATGTGAAAGGACCTTGAGCTGGGCTGGGACTCACATCTCAAGTTTCATGGGAAAAAAATAAAAATTCAAACAATCCATGCGGAACACTGGTTCGAACCTGCAAACTGTTGGAATGAAGTAATGGGCCTCGGAACAAGCGGATGATGAATAGGGCATCAGCCCCTATCTTTTCCTTCCTGCCGGCCCACTCCCCTTTCTTTCCATTGTTTTCCCCTCGCGCCAGCCTCCGGCCCAACTCCACTCCTCTCTCGCCCAGCAGCAGCCCAGCCCGCGCTCTCCTCTCACCATGCCACCGACATGTGGGCCCTGCCAGAGTTCTTCTCCAGTTCTTGGCCTCCAATCCTTTTTCTCAATTTGATTCATTGCTGAATCTTGAAAGTTGTATAGATCTCACATACGAAGTCCAAATGACCTCATTTTTTTTCCTCCACGTTGATAAAAATATTATCTAACCATTTGTAGAATTTATGGAACTGCTTTATATGATATAATTGTGCCGTGTCCCCAAATAACTGCTGGCCATTTTTTATCAAAGTTTGTTATTTTTGTAAATCTCGAAAGAAAATGTTTCTGGACATGAAATTTTGTGGAGATGGAGAACTAAAGCACCTCTACACAAGAGAATTATGTTACAATTTTTTCGAAGCTTTTGTTGAGGACATTGTTCACTTATGGTTGAACTTAGGTGATAGTTTCATGAGATGTGTCTAGAGTTGTCCACTTTGAACACACTTTGGTGGATTTTTTTTCCAAAAAAAATAACAAAAATCCCATGGGTTTGGATTGACATAGAACAGCCACAAACCAAAAAATCAGCTGAAAATTCGTTATATTTCGCGAGATAAAATTTGACAAAACAATTGGAAACTGCACTTATTTCTTCTCTTTCTTATATCTCACGAAGTTTGTTGCAACTTTGGGAATTTGGTAAGAACGTGTATCTGGTTGATCCAAATGAACATTAATTTTGGTGAAATTTTAAAAATTATTTTTATATGTATCATTTTCCAAATACTATTTTTTGATACTTCTCACATAACTCATTTTTGAGTAAACATAGATGTTACAGTGTTTCCAAAAAATCCCAAAACATTATATGAGACTTCACAGGGGCCGAAGTGCAAAGCCCCGTAGCCTATCCGACGTTCATAGAAATGATATAAATACTCAATAAACTTGAGCCCATAAATAAACTTATTTCTAGCTATAAAAAAGATAAACTTAAAGCAGAAATAAATTTTAAATTAAACACTTCATAGGCCTGGGCTGGATGGGCCTATAGAACTCCAGTCCAGCCGGCCTTTAACCTTTTTTTGGCCCGCTCCACGCTCTTTGATGACCGTCCGATCAAATCCAACGTAATGCCAGCCGTAACTTTGGTCTCCAACTCCAAACCCACACAAACTCACGTATATAGCATGGACTTAGGTTTTTCTCAACAACCACTCCTTTCTCTCCACTGCCGCCGCCCGTCTCTCCGCCGCTCCCCCTCGCTGATCTCTTCTCTCCCTAGATCTAGGCAGCAACCACCTTCTCCTCGACCACCACCTCATCCTTCCTCACCTCGACCTCCCCAACCAGCACATGCCGGGGCTGCGGCACTGGGCACCGCGACCGGTGGCGAGGGCAAGGCCACGACGTCCATGGCCTCGAGGTGGCGCGGCGGCAGCGGCTCCTCGCGCTCGCGGAGTCGGAGGAGGAGGCGACGGGGGCCGGGATCTGGCCTCGCGCCGACGCCCTCTCCAGATCGACATAGGGTACGGGAGGCACAGATCTGCTCGTGGACGGCTTCCTCGCAGCCCTCGACGCCATGGCCAGACCAGCGCGTGCATCTTCTTTGCGATGGACGCCCTCCTTCTCTCCCGCGGCGCCGTCCTCCACCACGGCTCCCTCGACGCCGCGCTTCTCCTGTCCAAGTCCTCGACGAAGTGGAAGGTGCTTCCCCTGTTTCCCGTTGATTGCTCCTTTCCATAGACCTCACAAGATCTCCAAGATTTGCTTCCTCCCCTGTTTTCCTGAGCAGAGCAAGATGCTGGGAGAAAAATGCAGGAAATGACTTCATTTCCTGCTGGTCAGAAGATGGGCAAGTGCCAGTGCGAATCAAAGCTGTGCCGCTTCCTCCCTCAACGACGACTCCTTCCTTGTTGGAATTCTGCTTCGAGATGGCTCCTGGTCAGAAGATGGGCAACCGAAAACCCACGTGCCCCCGTCCTCAAATCCCCTCTCTCTACCTGCTTGATTCGCACTAGCTTTGTTCGTCGGCCTGTGCCCCATTCCTGCGGGAAGTTGCTCGTGATTAGGAAGTGATAACCTGCTGGATTCTGGTCTCTATCCGACCTGCCTTGGATTCGGGAGATACTACCAATTCAGATCAGTGGCTCAGCGTTGGATTATGCTTTGCGTAAACATTTTCTGGTTCTTACTTTGTGCTGAACTGACATAAGACCGTTCTTGCATTTATTAATCATACCTGCTTATAACTTGCTCTGTCAGCAGCTGTATGTGATGCCTGCATATAACTTGTCTGAACTGCCTGAATTGCCTGAGGTATTGTAAATCAAACGCTAACTGAAACAAATGCAAGTTATATGCCTCTTATGTGCTTTTGAGCCGCTGTCAGGCTTAAAGATAAATTTTCATAAGAGTGAGTTATTCTGCTATGGAGAGGCAAAGGATCACGAGGAGGAATATGTACATCTTTTTGGTTGCGATATGGGTGAATATCCTTTTAGATATCTTGGTATACCAATGCATCACAGGAAGTTAAGTAACAAGGATTGGAAAGTGATAGAAGACAAATTTGAGAAAAAACTTAGTACTTGGAAAGGTAAGCATTTATCTTATGGTGGTCGTTTGGTGTTAATAAATTCGGTCTTAAGCAGTCTAGCTCTCTTTATGTGTTCTTTTTTTGAAATACCAAAAGGAGTACTTAAGAAACTAGACTATTATAGATCTAGATTCTTCTGGCAAAGTGATGAACACAAAAAGAAGTATAGACTAGCAAGATGGGATATTATTTGCAGGCCAAAAGACCAAGGGGGTTTAGGAATCCTAGACCTCGAGGTACAAAATAAGTGCTTACTGAGTAAATGGTTATATAAATTATTGAATGAAGATGGTCTATGGCAGCAAATGTTGAAAAATAAATATTTGAATAACAAGACTTTGTCCCAAGTACAAGCAAAGCCTGGGGACTCTCACTTCTGGTCGGGGTTGATGGGTATCAAAGATCAATTTTTACAATATGGTTCTTTTATTGTAAAAGATGGCACCCAAACTAGATTCTGGGAGGACAAGTGGCTAGGAAATAGTACTTTAAGGGATGAATTTCCTATTCTATATAATATTGTGAGGAAAAAACATGATACTGTATCTATTGTTTTGGGTTCAACTCCTTTAAATGTTTCTTTCAGAAGAGCTTTAGTAGGAGATAAACTTGTAGCTTGGCATACTCTTGTTGATAAATTGCTAAATGTATAACTAATTGATGAACCAGATATTTTCAAATGGTCTTTACTACCTAATGGAATGTTCACGGTTCAGTCGATGTATGGAGCAATTTTAGATACAAGTATTGTGCTAAACAATAGATATTTGTGGAAAATTAAGATACCTTTGAAGATTAAAGTGTTTCTTTGGTTCTTACATAAAGGAGTAGTTCTAACCAAGGATAATCTAGCTAAAAGAAATTGGAACGGAAACCATAAGTGTTGTTTTTGTAGTAATCTAGAGACTATACAACACCTTTTCTTTGATTGCCAGTTTGCTAGACTTATCTGGAGGTTGATTGAATTTCCTTTTGGGTTTAAACCACCAACTAGTATTACTAACATGTTTAGTACTTGGGTTGGCCGGTTTCAGCCCAAGGAAAGAAGTCAAATACTGGTGGGAATAAGTGCTATTTGTTGGGCAATTTGGTTAAGCAGGAATGATGTGGTTTTTGAGAAAAAAACTATACTAACTCCTATGCAGGTAATCTACAGGGGCACGTATTGGATAAGAACATGGTTACTTTTCCAGAAGGAGGAGGGAAGAACTTCCATGCTGAGAGCATGCCGACTTTTGGAGGTAGTCACAATGGATATCTTCGCCAAAAATGGGTGGAAGTTTAGTAATAGGTTATGTTAAGATGAACTGTTTACTATCTTTACACCTCTCGTTTGGTGAGTTTTTATTTGTCCTATGGGGTAGACGGAGTCTACACATAGTGAAAAGTTGTAATAATGAACGGTTAAATCCATTGAAAAATGGAGAGACCGGGATATTTTCATTTGCTTGATGAAATAGAATTTCCCTTTATCTAAAAAATATGCCTGTACGTGATGCCTGCTTGTGCTCTGTCAGTAGCTGTTGAGTCATGGCGTCAAGTTTCAGTTAGTGTTTTGTCAGTTAGTTCAGATTACAGAAACACTAAGTCCCGGGTTGCAATTTTAACTAATCAAGTTGGCCATGCTCGCCTACTGACTAAGTTGTGAGTACTGAGTAGCCCATGTGATGTTGGGATATGAGCATTTTACAGATACATGAAGCCAACATTTGTGGTTTTATTTTATATGCAGCCTAGAATGTTGTTAAGTATCACGGGACATTACTACTATAAATGCTTTCCTACATTCAAGTATTAACATGATTAGCCTACATTCAAGTAATTACATGATTAGTTTACATATACCTTTTTTCTTTAGTTTCTTGAGTGCTTGCTGGTTCAACAAGAATGGCCTGTTAGCAGGCACCTCTTGGCCTATAAATGAATCCATAAGTCTATAAATGAATCCACAAGAATGCCCTACACATCTTCTCCTATTCTGTAGCTTACTCCTTTATTTTCAAAATGTCAACCTGTAATCGATTTCTGTCCACTAGTGCTTATCCGTGCAGCTCTGTTTATTTTCAACGTTGAGAAGCACATGCAAACATGAAAATCAATCATTAGCTTCTTAATATCTATTTATTTCTGTTCATTGGATACCAAAGCTCACTGAATGCATACTTTGTTGCAGGTTCCTTATTGTGCCTGGGCGATTGGAAGTATGATACTTCTGTGAAGAAGTGACCTGTATCAGCAGCTATATTGGGGAGTAGGAAGGCTCAGTTAGGGATGGTAATCTAGTGCATCCTCTGTAATGCTCTCTAATTTTCCGCTGTAATGATAGATGGTTGTGGTCTTTTGTTGGGTATGTTTGGCACTGTACTGTGAATATTTTGATTGTTGTACCATTGATTTGGTCATTAATATCGTGAACAATTTGATTCTGTTGGGCCAAAAGTATTGCAGCCACTCAAAATTGTTATGAATCCCCAAAATGTAAAAAGCGTGTGCAATTGGTGGGCCGAATGTTAAAAAGCCTGCGAAATAAATGGGCCGAAAGTAAAAAGGCCTGCGAAATTAATGGGCCGAAAGTAAAAAAGCTCGTGAAATTAATGGGCCGAGAGTTAAAAGGGACTGCGAAATTAGTGGGCTGAAAGTTAAAAAGGCCACGAAATTAATGGGCCGAAAGTAAAAAGGCCCCCGAAATTAATGGGTCAAAAGTTAAAAGGCTCGCGAAATTAATGGGCCGAAGTTAAAAGGTCCGTGAAAGTAATGGGCTAAAAAACAGCCAGGTCCGGTCCAATAGGCAATGACAAAAATTGCAATTGTCATGCAACTCTATGACATATTTATAAGTGTCATAAATAGATTGTGACAATCCTTGAAATGTCATAAAAAGTTATGACATTTCTGCAAACAGTCATAAAATTATGACAGAAATAGCGAAAATGTCATAGAAGGTATTTAGCTACACACCTTCTATGACTAAGTGATTTTTGTCACTGTTGAGTCATGGAAGGTCAGTTGTGACAAATTTCAGACCTTCTGTGACTAAATTGCAATGTCATAGAAAGTCAAGATTGTTGTAGTGATATCATCTACTATCATCTTGATAGGTTAAATACCATGTGGCTCAAATCGTATAACAATGAATGAAGGAGAAATGATCGTATAAAGTGGCACGTGTGAACGATTCAATAATTAGAGGTGTTTTTATTTCAGTGTCGATATTCACATGTTGGTGACCAGTCATTTCTGCAATCAACATTCCGCGTCGAGAAGGTGCATTGGCTGAGGAAAAAGACAGCGCCACAAGTCCCACGATTGGAGGGGAAAATTAATTTCTGTAGTATCAAGAACAACCGAATATCTTCTATGATCTCATCGCAAAAGAGAAAAAGAGAATATCTTGTATGATCTTGATATGTTAAATACCATGTGGCTCCGATTGTGTAATCAACGGATGAACGAGAAATAATCGCACGGAGAATTGTTAAGTGACACATGTCTTCAGGAATACATATTGGTTTTACTTCTATATATAGTGATTACTGAAAAAGGAAGCTTACATAGAGGAGGTTGTGTGAGCATGTCATAGGTTGGTGGTGATCGTCATGAGCATCTTCGTCAAGAACGGATAGTCGTCACAAATTAGAATTTGTGCTTCTGCTTAGATGGAGCCTTTGTTTGATTCTGAAAATTTGTAATAGTGGCGACGATGGGGCTGCGTGCAAACACTGCAAAAAGGCCAGATGTTTTTTCTCTTATCTAAAAATGGGGCAAACACCTAGCGTGATGAACATGATAATGATGCAGAGCAGACCCATAATGTTAGGAACCATTGCATGTGGGATGCAGTACAGAAAATGCTGGGCCCATTCAAAGATTTGTTGACAGCAACAGCAGAAGAATCATTTCGTGTGGTATGCGTTACAAAGTGTCATCACGTGGGTCACCGCCTTGCTTTCATTGGTACCATGCACCATATGTTTTTCTCGGGGGTCCGTTCACAGTATAAAACGATTAAGTAAGCAACAGGGCGAGCACATAGGCCCATTCAACACCCCAGCATAATCCTCGCTAAACAATCTTCCGCGAGCAGTATACTATATTGCTTCTAAAGCTTGCTCCTTGTCAATGGAGTTGCAGGGAATGGAGAAGGCAGCTACGCGAAAAATTCCAGACTTCAAGTGCGTGCTCTTTTCCTACTCTACTTTACTTTTGATTTCCAAGCCACAAGAAAAAACCCGTCTATTTCTTATTTGCGCAACTTCTATTGTATTCCTACACTAAGGAAAATATTTATGTGGTAGGAGAAAGCTATGGTGGAGATCAGACCGGTCCTTGACAAAGTAGTCACCGAGGTGTACACAGCCCTGCGTCCCCGGACAAGGGTCGTCACCGATCTGGGCTGCTCGTCAGGGCCAAACACACTCACCTTTGTCTCCAGCGTAATCCGTGCGTGTTGGCGACCTACGAAGGAGGGAGGTCTGTGCAAGCAAGCAATTGAGGAATAGGAAGGAAGAAGAGGATTGGGAATGGAAGCGTAGCTGTATTGCTTGAGGAGGAAGAAGAGTTGTTACAGTTCATACAATAATCGATACCCCATTTCCTGGACGCACACGCTACTTATAGAAACTAATCCATCCGGCCAAGTCTTCTGGTACCCATTGGCCCATCACACCCAGTCCGGTCCAGCCACGAGCTTGTTCGGCCTTTTCCCACGCTTTCCTCTCCTGGGCTCGGCGCCTTCCGGCCCACTGGTGTTTGCCTGATCCTGTTGCAGCTCCGACACAGCAGAGATACTGACATTCCCTCCTCCTTTATCACCTGCTTGTCCCCAAGCAGGTGCTGCTGGGAACTTCTGCTTCAGCGCAATTTCGTCCTCCCAGGTGGCCAGCTCTTGCGTCATATGAGACCACTTGACTAGCACTTGAGCGACCATTTGACCTCCTTTTGTAATCAAGCGCCGTCGCAGCACGTATTCAGGTATCTGCAACTCAGAATTGTCATCAGGCAAAACAGGAATTACCTTATGGCGTAAACCAACAGCTTCCTTCAGCTGTGAAACATGTACTACAGGATGGATGGCACTTGAGGGTGGTAAAGACAACTTGTATGCAACTGAGCCAACTTTCTCCAAAACTTGGAATGGACCGAAGTACTTGAATGACAACTTTTGGTTACTGCAAGTAGAAACTGATGATTGCACATATGGCTGAAGCTTCATGTAAACCCAATCACCGACAGAGAAGCTGCGTTCAGACCGCTTTTTATCAGCTTGTTTCTTCATACGAGATTGAGCTCTCAGCAAGTGTTGTTGTACCAGCTTGGTCATAACTTCACGCTCGTGGAGCCAGGTAACCAGAGATGTGTTAGTGCAGTTATCCAGAGTAGAGATGCCAAAATGCCTTGGTTCCCTGCCATACAGAATCATGAAAGGGGACTGACCAGTAGCTGAGTGAAAGCTGGTGTTATACCAAAATTCTGCCAATGGAAGCCATACTTTCCACTTCTTGGGACAAGTACTCACAAAGCATCTGAGATAAGTTTCCATGCATTGATTAACTCTCTCTGTTTGACCATCATTTTGGGGATGGTAAGATGAGCTCATCCTCAACTCCACATTGGTGAGGTCAAACAATGTCTCCCAAAAGTTACTAGTAAATATGGGATCTCTGTCAGATATAATGGCTGCTGGCATACCATGTAATCTGTAGACATTAGTCATAAACAGGTCAGCTACTGAATTAGCAGAATAAGGATGTGACAGTGGAATGAAGTGAGCATATTTTGTGAATTTGTCAACTACAACCATGATACAGTTAGACGAACCAGCTTTGGGAAGCCCTTCCACAAAGTCCATTGAAATTGTATGCCAAGCTGCTGGAGGTACTTGTAATGGCTGCAACAATCCAGGAGTGCGTGCTCTATCTGGTTTGGCTTGTTGACATACCTGACAAGACTTAACAAACTGATGGATTGCAGGTTTTAAGCCTTTCCAAGCAAATAGTTGTTTAATCCTTCGGTAAGTGACTGGTATTCCAGAATGTCCTCCAATAGCTGAACTATGCAGTGCTGCTATAATCTTGTTGAATAGTGTTAGATCATTTCCTATCCAAATTCTTGATTTGTATCTGAGAATACCATCTTTGAAGGTAAAGTGAGGAATTGCTATGGGGTCCACTGTTAGCATTGTTATCATCTTACATGCTTCAGGATCAGCTTGATAGCTAGCTTGGATTTCTTCAATCCACTTGGGAACAGGGGCAGAAATAGCACAAATTGTCTCACTGTCCCCATGTGTTCTTCGCGAGAGGGCATCTGCTACTCTATTGTCAGTACCTTTTTTATACACCACTTTGTACTGCAGGCCTAACAATTTGGAGAAAACCTTCTGCTGCCAGACAGTGTGAAGTCTTTGTTCATTCAGTAGAGACAAACTTTTGTGGTCAGTAAATATGACAAATTCACCCTGCTGTAGATAAGCTCTCCATTGTTGAACAGCTAGGAGAATTGCCATATACTCTTTTTCATAAGTGGACAACACTCTAGATTTTGGTCCCAGTGACTTGCTCATGTAAGCCAGAGGGTGACCCCCTTGTAGAAGCACAACACCAACTCCATGAGCACTAGCATCAGTTTCCAGAGAGAATTGTTTGGTGAAATCAGGAAGAGCCAGGATGGGAGCTGACACTAGAGCTTGCTTTAGAGTATTGAAGGCGACATCATGGTCCTTGGTCCATATAAACATGGTGTTCTTTTTCAAGAGATTTGTTAGAGGCTGACAAATGATGCCATAGTGTTTGACAAATTTTCTGTAATATCCTGCTAAACCCAAGAAACTCCTCAACTCTTTAACATTAGTGGGGGTAGGCCAAGTACTGATAGCAGATATTTTATTGGGATCAGTGGAAACTCCATCTTGGCTGATCACATGCCCCAAGTATGATATAGTGTTCTGAGCAAATGAACATTTGGACAATTTAACCTTCCACTCATCTCTGGACAGTAGCTGAAAGACTTCCTTGAGATGCATGATGTGCTCCTCGTATGTCTTGCTGTAGATGAGGATATCATCAAAGAAAACTAGTACACATTTCCTAATTAAAGGTGCCAAGGTATGATTAACATTCTTTTGAAATGTGCCTGGGGCTCCAGTCAATCCAAAAGCCATCACTCTAAATTCAAAGTGGCCTATATGTGTTTGGAATGCAGTCTTGTATTCCTCTCCTGCCTGCATAAGGATCTGATGGAAACCAGCAGTGAGGTCAAGACTAGAAAACCAAGAACAGCCAGCCAACTCATCTAGTAGCTCATCAATAATGGGCACAGGGTATTTACTCTTCTCAGTGAGAGCATTAAGATGCCTATAGTCAACACAGAATCTCCAGGACTTGTCCTTCTTTTTAACCAGCAAAACAGGTGATGAAAATGGACTTGTACTAGGTCTGATTAATCCATTCTTCAGCATCTCCTTTACCTGTCTCTCAATCTCATCTTTCAGTGCAGGTGGAAACCTGTAGGGTCTGATGTTGACAGGTCTAGCACCTTCAATCAAGGGAATGGTATGATCACACAATCTGCTAGGAGGTAAGCCAGTTGGTGGATCAAAGAGATGAGCAAATTCATCGAGTAACTGTGAGACATGTTCAGGGACAGGCAACTCAGTTAACAAAACATCCCCAATATCTTCTTCACTGACAATTAGGACTTCTATCACAGAATATTCAGGAAGAGAAGAATTCATTCCTTGTAACACTGCAGTAGAATTGAGATATGGTATAGAAATCCACTTGTTAACCCAATCAATATTCATGGGGCTATGGGCTTCCAGCCAATCCATTCCCAAGATTATATCGTAGCACTGCAGTGGTAAGATTTTGAATGTAGAAGAAAAGATACAATCCTGAACTTGCCACTGACAATCAACCAACTGTGAAGTGACCTGAATAATACCTCCATTGGCCACCTTAACATTGACAGGTTTTGTCAAAACAGAGATACCAGAGAGCTTAGATGCCACTGTTGTACTGACAAACGAGCTTGTACTGCCAGAATCGACCAGGATTATGACATCAACCCCTTGGATACAACCCCTGAGCTTCAAGGTCCTTGCAGATTCAGCACCTGTGACAGCTTCGCGAGATATAGCTAAGAATAAGTCATCTGTCTCTTCAGTTTGTTCAGGATCTTCAGAAACTGAATCCTCACACTGAAACAATTCCCATACTTCCTGTAAGGCATGAAGAGAGACAGTTGGTGCACACTTATGTCCTCGGACATACTTCTCTGCACAATATTGGCACAGTCCCTTGGATCTGCGATATGCCCTCAGAGATGCCAATCTGCTGTCGTAGGGGTTGGCCCGAGCAGCTTCGATCGTTCGTTTGTCTTCAGCAGCACCACCACCCAGTGATGAATCCCGTCTGGGTGGGGCTGGTAGAGGCAGCGCACCCCGTGGGGGAGCACGAGTAGGGAATGAATGATCCCGGTTCTTGAACTCGCGCTTCCTTGATGTATCCGCCTCTTCCTGCAACAATGCCAAAGAGCAGGCAGTATCGAGATCCTTGGGCCTTTGAACTAACACCACAGATTTATTATCATGATTTAACCCATCAACGAATCGAGTAGAGTAATACAGAGGATCATTAGAATGTTCATAAGCGTTCAACTGATCCACCAACTCAGAGAACTGATTGACATACTCTAGCACCGACCCCGACTGCTTAATGTGAAAAAGCTGTCGGATCAAGGCCTCGTGCTGTTCTCGACCAAAACGTTCCATGATCAAACGACAAAACTCCTCCCAAGAAGCTGAACGCACACGACGCTCAAAAGACTGAAGCCAGCGAGCAGCAGGACCTTCTAAGTGCATGGATGCGATCTTAACCCACATGCTAGCTTCTACCAAATACATTTCAAAGTAGTTCTCGCACCGAGACTTCCATAGTTTGGGATTTTCGCCGTCAAATTTGGGGAAATTCATTTTAGGCAGTTTACCAGTGGGGAAACGTGATCCAAACCCGCCCAACCCTTGAGATTTAGAACCAAAGTGCTCAATCTGAGAAGAGAACTTGGGTGAGGTCGGATTGGACGTACCCTTGACCGGGCCATGGGTTTGGGTGAAGACCCGACCAAACCCACAGTCCCGGTAGCTCGAATCGACGCGGTGCCCATCGGGGCTGTCGGTGTTGCCGCCGGCCGAAGGTAGCGCTGACGCGGACGACGTGACCTTGAGGATCCCGGCCTGGGTAGCAGGCTGATCGAACGCCTCGCGGTCGAAGTACTTGTTGAGTTTTGAGACTTCCAGCTTGACGGAGGATACGGCGGTCTCGATCTCCGGCTTCCACTCGGCGAAGCTCGCGTCGAATGCCGCGGCGGCGTGCTCCAAGGCCGCGACGCGGTCCTCCTGGTCCTTCCCGGCGGCCGCGAACTGGGCGGACCACTTCGCGTCCTACGCCTCGAACTCCTGCTTGATCTCCGCCATGAGCGACTTGGACAGCGCGTCGAGCGCCAGCTTCAGATTGGGGTCGATGGCGCCCGCCATCTTCGCCAAGCGCGTGTAGTGGTTGTGTTCCTCCAGATCCGAGAATCAGTGTCTCTGATACCAGATGTTAGCGACCTACGAAGGAGGGAGGTCTGTGCAAGCAAGCAATTGAGGAATCGGAAGGAAGAAGAGGATTGGGAATGGAAGCGTAGCTGTATTGCTTGAGGAGGAAGAAGAGTTGTTACAGTTCATACAATAATCGATACCCCATTTCCTGGACGCACACGCTACTTATAGAAACTAATCCATCCGGCCAAGTCTTCTGGTACCCATTGGCCCATCACACCCAGTCCGGTCCAGCCACGAGCTTGTTCGGCCTTTTCTCACGCTTTCCTCTCCTGGGCTCGGCGCCTTCCGGCCCACTGGTGTTTGCCTGATCCTGTTGCAGCTCCGGCACAGCAGAGATACTGACAGTGCGATAGGGGAGTATTGCAGGAGATCAGACTGTGATCAACCGCCGGAGCTCCAATTCTTCCTGAACGACACGCCCAGCAACGATTTCAACAGCCTCTTCCGGGCCATTGACCGTTTCAATAAGATGGCCGTCGTTGGAAACCGCAAAGCTCGGAAGACTGCACCGAAGACACCTCCACACTATGTTGTTGGGTTGGCAGGCTCCTTCTACACAAGGCTTTTTCCTCGCCGTAGCGTCCACCTGTTCCATTCCTCCTACAGCCTCATGTGGCTTTCTCAGGTGCCCAACTATCAATGCTATTGTCCTTTTAAGAATCATTTTTTATTTCATAACTTGTTTGTAGAACAACATACTCCCTCCAGTATCAAAATAGTTGTGGACATTGACATGGTCTTCAAAACACAACTTTGACTAATATTTTTTTTATAAACTATTTATGAAATATAGTTAAGTGTACTTTTATGAAATCATATTTCAATACGAATCTATTCATATCATTTTCACATTTATAAACTTAATACATTAGAAAATATTTGTAGTCAAAGTTTAAAAAGTTTGACTTAGGATAATCTCAAAACTATATTTTGAAACTGGAGGGAGTACTTCTAACAACATACTTTTTGTAGTTTTGTTGGATCATAAAAGGCATCAAACTATTGTATAAGATAGTTAACATTTTCAAAAAAAAAAAGAAGGGTATTTTAGTGCCTCAGACATTATTCTATACCGTTCATTGGACCCTTTTAAACAAAACCTGGCAATTTTCAGATTTGCCCACCAAATATAGAATGCTTCCCTTTGCTGCCATCGCTTTAGAGCCGTGGACAGTGACTGTGTATGTGAAATAAAAAAAATTTAAAACATCTGATTTTGATAGTCATCTGTAACGGAGTAATTTGGATGACCTCTTCGGCTTTCCCTACAATGCATGCCTCCCCTACCCCGAACCTCCTGCAGGTTGTAAAATCCAGATCCGGTGGCACCTTCGATCCTCAGCTAGCGGTGCCTCCACCAAGGTTAGCATCCCAACCCAGCCCCTAACGCCAACCAATCGTGAGGTTGGAAAAACCAGCTCGGAGATGCTACGACAACCTACATGGAATTTGCAGCCGGTTCATTCGCTTTGAAATATGTCAAAACTCATGAACCAGAGATGCGGATGGCAGGTAGACGGTAGAGGGCCGCCATGTCAGGCGAAGGCACATCCGTCCGCACCAATTGTATGAAAATAAATATTATGATGTATAATATAATCATATAAAATTTGATACTTAAAATACCACTTGTATGAAAATAAATAAGAAAGAACAATCTTAGTACAGGGTATATGGACTAGGTTGAGTTTTTTTTCTTTTTTTGACTGATACTAGGTTGAGTTTTTATGAATAGGAAATGGAGCCATCATTTTTGTTGGACGTGCCAGACGGACAAAGTGGATTGTTGATTCAGATAGTAAAGTAGAATTTTCCCTATGCTAGTTGACCAAAAAAAAAATCTTGAAACAATCTGAACTCACTCTCAGAATTACTCCACCTTAGTTATGTGCAAAAAATTAATCCAGATTACGAAATAATTGGGCCTTATCAGCGATACATATGATCTCGTAGAAACTCGCCATTCCCACTTTCTTCATAGCCAATACAGTCTGTTCACTTCTGTCTTAAGTCTTCCTCATAAATATTGTAGCGTTTCCGCTTTTCACAGGATCGAGTCGGTCCGCGCTGATGAACAGACGCAACAGTACAACACATAAATAGGCACAATTTAAGTCTTAAAGTTATTACATTAGTCCGAATTAAAACACAGAGTCGCACGGAAGTTTTAAAGAGTTTACAACACGATTAGGTCCAAAAGAAGCAACAACAACTACGACAAGGAACGATACACGCTCTCACGAGAAGAAGTCCGCATTCCAAGCCCTCAGAATGCGAACACAGGAGTAGCTCACTCCTCAGTCTCCCAGTGAGCCGTCCAGCCAAAAGGAAGCTGGCCGTCCCACTGTCCACCTCCACCCGTGGAGTCAGGGACGAAGGTACTACCTACACAAAAACATAAAGAGCCAAACCCTGAGTACTAATTACTCAGCAAGACTTACCCGTCAACGTGGCTAACTACAGCCGACTCCTAGAATGCATAGGCTACAAAGGGGTAGGCTGACACGAGGCATAACCCGCACTAATTACTTGGTCCTTACTTTCAAGTTTTATTTCAAATTAGTACGAAACCAATAAAACAGTGCACTTAGCTCTAGAACGGAATAAGTAACAATACATCAATCAGCAGTGTAACAATAATGATAGATAAATACAGCAGTAAGGATATGTAAATACAACAGTACTAGTCATCATCATCAATCAAATCACACTACGATGTGACTCAGTGAACAAGTGGGTGCTCATTTCCGAGAGCGGCGGCATCGATGTACATCCTGCAGGAGAAACCTGACCACACGACGCACACGCGCAAGTCGCATGCGGCAACCGTTTGCAAAGGTCCCCCTGAAGCTATGCCGGATCCAACCCCTCCCGAGAAAGGCCTTCCCGCACGGTTCCCGTCCCAGACGTGCGCCCCGATTGGGAAGCATCCTTTCTCTCCCGAGTACCATGATAGAAAGGGCAGGCTTCCACCGCGCAACAGGGCAACCGAAGCTACTAGGTTTACTAGGCCCATGAAAACACTAGCATGTGATCAGTACGTTCGAACTTGCTCAACGGGGCCAACAACGGACGGTCCTTAACCGACACAGACGGGGCTACCACCGTGAAGGCCCAGCCTTCTCCATCCATCCTACACAAACAATCCCCCGTCCGGTCTCAACAAACCTAAATTCTGCTAGTACAATCCAGAGAAGATCCTATCTCGCGAGTGGGACCTACCACTCGTCTTCTACCGAGCACTAGCCACTAAGCATAGCAAGTTCTAACGTATCCTAGACCACATCTACAAAATAGGACACAAGGTAGGAATTGGAAGGGTAAATCCTAATGCAATTCTAGGGTTTCACAACAACTCCTAATAGACCTAATGCACAATCAAAACTAGCCCCAATCAAGTGAGAAACAAAAATCCTAAATAGGAAGGCATGCACCGGGGCTTGCCTGGCTCAGGAGCTACGCTAACGGGGTCAGCGGTGGTGTCAGTCTGCTGCTCCTCCTCCTGTGCCTCCTCCGGCAGCTGGAAGTCCAGAGGCTCCGGGGTCTCCTCGGTCACTATATGTCATGACAAGGAAGATAATGCAAGTTAGATGTAATACAATATGATGCAACATGATTTAACCAGTTAATGGGACAGTCATTTACACCGTAAGTGCAAATGATTAACTTAATTAATTACTTTCGTCTGAAGTATTTTCTTCATTGACTCTTGATTAAGTTAATCACTTAATTAACTTAAGTTGGTTAGTGAGTTAAATTAATTTCGAAAAACACTTTATGTCCAGTGGCATTTTTCTGGTGTAAAGCACCACTGGAAGTGATTTATGGTGAAGTTTGAAGATTTATTACTTTACAGATTATATTTAAACGATGCAGAACATGATTGAATCATAGGAAAAAAAATCAACATTATATGACAGTGTAAAATGCTCTGTAAGTGTGTTATCACAAGATTAACAAGCATGCAGGAGTTTAGAATTTATTGGGCAACAAAAGATTTATTATGAATTAAACAAATTTTGCAAGTTTGCATTTTTACAGAAAACATAGACGGTGATCTTGGTGATTTGACATTTTCTCTGGATAGACAAGATCACAAGGAAGCTAAAAAAATTTGATTCACATTTTTCTGAGATGTATTCGATTTATTGTACATTTTACAAGATTCTGCGAATTTCTGAGAAATTACATAAACCGGGAAATGACTTATGAAAAGGCAGCCACTCAGATCGCGCCACAGAATGGGCCACACGACCCAGGCCGCACCGGATCCGGTCGGATCCGGGCTCCCACGGCTGCGGGTCGCCGGAGTTGGGCGGCGCCCTCGCCGGAACCACGCTCCCGGCCACCATTTGGAAAATGGTGAGCACGAGGAGGGCCAGCGCGAGGCGGCGAGCTCACCTCGGGGCACGTACGGGGGCGGGGATGGCCGGAGGGTCGTCGGTGACGAGGAGTGGCGGACGGCGGAGGGACGGCGACGGGGAAAAGAGGCGCGAGGCCTCGAAGAGCTGCAGAAACTGATCCAAAGGGCGTGAGGAAGGTGCGCGAAGATGTGGAGTAGCTCAGGCAACGAGGAATCGGCGAGCCACTCACCGGAGACACGGAAATCGACGACGAGGTGCGGTGGCGCAGCTGCCGGAGTTGGGGAAGAATCCCAAATTCCGCGCGCGCCCGGCACGGAGATGCGACGAGGAGCTCCGCTCTAGCCCCACGAAGCCATGGCGCACCTCCTTGCTCACGGAACCAGCTTGGCGTGGCTCGGCGGCGTCGGAACAGCGGTCGAGCGCGGTGGCTAGAATGGCGGCGCGGCGAGCTAGGGTTTGGGCGCTGGGGAGCGAGGGAAAAAGGGCGAGGGAGAGTGAAGAGGGGTGCGGGACACCGTTTTTGGGGCTCCGTCGCGCCGAGGAGCGGGCCCAGCGTCGTGCGGTGTCTCGTACACCGTCGGCGACATGGCGGCGTTCTTCCGACTCGCGCAGTGAGAGGGAGAGAATGACAGGTGGGCCCGCTGGCATCTTTCGATTTTTCGGATTTATTCAAAACTGAGTTTTTCCCCAACCTTGGCACAACAAAAGAACTAGCAAATGACCTCCAAAATTTGCCAATTTGGTACCGTTGGAAAGATCTCGAAGAGATCTATCTACTGACCAACATGCACAGCCTGATTCACAAAAGAATTCAAATGGCAGCTGGTCAAAGTTCGGCAAAACTTAAGCTTAGGTGATTTATTTCAGCATTCAAATGAATTTCAAAAATCACCAAAAATTCTCCAAAATTCTTGTTTTGGAAGGGCTATCGACTGGTATTTTTGGTTTGCCGAGTTGTTATTAAAATTTTTGGGTTCCTTCAGACATGTGGATTTGACTATTGTTTGAAAATTGAAATTCGAATTTGAAATTGGCTTGATGTTTGGTTCAGTTCAGTTTGAGTTGGTTTCAGAAGCTGGCTGCAGTGACATGGGATGTCACAAATGTCTCTGCTCGTAATTTTAGCGTATTTTTGTAAAAAAAATACTTGTATCAGACGATCAGAGCCTTTAAAAGGCAGAGGTAGCGTGGGAAATACGGCCATATAGCATGAGTAGTGTCCAACAAAGTAACACTTAACTGCTCGTGATTTTTTTCATCACAATTTTGCAGCGACGCTCAAGATTAAAAATCTGTACCATGTCAATTCATATTCCTATTTCTCCAAGGAAACAATTAAACTATAGATCGAATAATTTTAGTTGCTTAGATCATTGTTTACTAATTAGTTTTAATTACTCATACTTACAAGGAACTAACTTGTTCACACGTTCATTGATTCTTTATTTGACATAACGTTTTTCATTGATTTCATAAGTTTTCAATCAAGTTCTAATTTTTTTTCTTGTATGTAGCTACCACTAGAGTTGAAGGCCAGTAGAAAAACGCACCTGAACTGTGAAAAATTTACATCACAAAGATTACACCACCATCAGTGGTGAGAATGTACCAAGAGCAATTCCAAAAAGACTTCTCGCACTTTCTTAAGCTTCGCTCAGAAGAACTCATACTTGGCGGACGGATGCTTCTGACCTTCCTTGGCAGGAAGAACAATGATGTTTTTGATGGAGATCTAAACCATCTTTATGGATTACTTGGGCAAGCCATTCAATCTCTTGTTATGGAGGTACACAATAACACCCACCTTATGTCATACGAATAATATGTTTTCTCTAAAAACATTGTAATTTAATTGCACACCAGTGTGAATAACATTGCCTGTTTTTCAAAATCATGGAGCAGATATTTTGAATTGAAAAATGTTAGCCTCAGAATCAAAAATAAACATGTCATCATTATTTATACAGTTTGGTGTATTCCTAAATGTTTTAAGTATGTCATGGCTTACCGTAGGGCCTGGTGGACAAGGAGAGATTAGACTCCTTCAATCTGCCAATATATGGGCCATCGCTGGACGAAGTGTCTCAGATCATCAAGCAGAATGGGCTATTTAACATCTACCACATCCAATTGCTTGAGTCGAAGTGGGATCCCTATGATGACTCGGAAGACAATCATGTGCACAATGCCATTCAGAGTGGGGTGAATGTTGCCAAGTGCTTGAGGGCAGTAATGGAGCCACTGTTAGTGAGCCACTTCGGTGAGTGTATACTTGATAAGATCTTCCAGATATATGCAAGTAATGTTTCCAAACATCTTGAGAAGGAGAAGACCAATTATTCAGTTATTGTTGTGTCGCTGAAATTAAAAAATAGGTAAGCATTTAGTAGCCAAAAAAAAAAATTCGTTTGCATATGTTCCTTTATCTAGTCTCAGAAGTCTGTCATGCCTATTTGTAATTTTATGACCAAACTTATCATTGAGAACCTGATATGGGGTTGAAATGAAAATGATAATTTTTTGTCAAGTATTTTATAATATGAGCTGACTATACTCACCCTACTTCGATATGACGGCCTATGTTTGTACATCCACCGTGTTTGAGTTGCCAATACCTTTTGATAGATCTTCTTTTCCCGTCATCAAATCATGCAAACCTTAATTAAGAATTAGTTTTACAAAATTATTACGGTGTCCGAAAGATACATCCAGCTAATTCTACAAATCGAAATGACAAAAAAAATAAATTTTATCAACCTGACCATAATATGTTGACCCAATATTAACTAATTAGTTGAACGGTTTAAAGTTTTCTCATCGAAATTCTAGAGGCTAACATATCATCACTCATGTTCTAGCAATGTTCATTATAGCCGGCCGGTTGATCTATTCTATGCACGAGAAAATTGTTCCACGCCCGATCTGGCATTTTTTAAACATTGATGCGCCCGTGGACCAAGCCGCGAAAGTGGATTATTAAATTTTGGGGTCAAGAAGTTTTTATTCTACACACTTCATGGAGGCTAGCCACTGCACACTTCCTTTGGCTTTTGCATGTGACTTGCAAAAGAAAATTTTTATTGGCCCATGTACGACATGAGTTCATGAGAAACCAAATACTTGCAAGTACGAGAGTATCATAACTGAACCATGAACATAAGGATTTGAAAGATATGGTTGTACGAGAAATCTATTTCTATATACATGGATGTACGAACTGATGGCAAATGTAGTTAAAAATGCAGCGTGATGGTAACAATTCTAGCAAATGATCCCTTAGTTACAAGTTCCCAACCAGTCCATCTCCTTTTGAATTTCCTTGCAAATGATCTTTCCTGATTGTTGTTATTTTGTTATTTCGAATCAAGTGTCCAATGATAACCATAACAGGCCCTAGTACAAAATCACCCTTTAGTGGCGGACGGTTCGATTTGTGCCTACGCTACTGCTGTTTGCAAAAGAGCAGTGGCCGGTAGGGCACCAAATAAAATAAAATAAAAAAATGCCGTACCCTGGCAGGCCCGGATAAGCCCGCCACAGCCCAACCCTAGCTGCCGTCGCCAGATATCCACGCTGCCATGACGCCGAGGCACTGCCCCGCAGTGGATCCGCGCCTCCATGACACCAAGGCGCCACCCCGCCGCGGATCTGTGCTGCACCTGTCAGATCTGGGGGAGGGCCGCCGGGGAAGAGGGAGAGCGCGGCGCCGCTGCTCGGGGACCGCCGCTTGCCTGCCTGATCGAAGAGAGGGAGACCGAGGTGGAGGAGGCCGCCACGCTGCCACAGTGGATGAGGAGGAGGCAGCGCTGCTCGGGGAGAGGGAAAGCTGCCGCGCTGCTACGAGGGGACGCCGCGCGTGCTCCGCGCCGCTGCTCGGGGTGAGGAAGACCAAGGCAGAGGGAGGCTAGGGAGAGAGTGGAGAGAGAGCGGCGGCGGCGCTTTCGTTGAGACTTGAGAATGGAGAGAAGTGGGGCTGCGAGGAAGGATGGAACGAAGGGGCATTAGGGTTGCGCTTTCATACTGAAGGACGCGTTTGGGCTGGAATGGGCTGAAACAGGCTCGTCTGTCACTGTGTGCCGCTGACGTCAGCACATCTGCCACTGGTAAATGAATACCAGTGGCGGACTGTGCTGATATCAGTTTTGTCCGTCACTGTTAGCAAAGAATCTGATGATGCAAACAGTGTTCGCCACTACGGTAGAGTTCAGCTCATTGTAATGACGGAAATCAAGGTGTCCGTCACTACTGTAAAAATTGCTCTGTCATATTATGCCTGCTTAGTGTACTAGTGAGATACACTCTTGATTATCACATTTAGGCGAACGGCAGGAGACTAGATGGAAGTAAAAGATCTTACCGCGTGCCAACAACAACCACGTCTTATTCGACGGCCTGAAGGGTGCATCTACGTCGGCTCCCGGTGCCTGTTCTGACACGCGGAGCCGGCCGGCGGCCACATGTACATGGATGCTGGGTGTCCAATATGACGCTGCACGAGTGGTGACGGAACAAACAGTACCCCGCAGTCGTGGCCGGTGCAGAGCAGGTGGCGCTCAAGATTGCCGTGGGGAAGGATATATCGTATCGTTCAACCTCACGTCAAAGCGGACAGCAGGTACGCCGTGAGGTGGACAGTTCGGATGGTCCCAGCGACGCTAGTGCTGGCGTTCAACGTCACATCCATTGTGGCGGCGATGGAAGCTGGTGTTGGAATATAAATAAATTGCCCCTCTTTCCTCATTAGCTTAGGCATTTGGGTGAATTAGTTTGGGGCATGCAACACAATATGGTATCAGAGTCAGCGGTCTCGAGTTCGAATCCTGGCTGGCGTGATTTATTAAATAAATTACAGTCCACTCTAATATTTCACGTTTGCGGCCTGATGGAGTCTGCACGTGAGGGGAAGTGTTAGAGTATATATAAGTGAATTGCCACCTTTCCTTATCAGCTTAGTCTTTTAGGTAAACTGGTTGACGCATGCAACTCAATAGCCGGCACGTGAAGGAATAATGATCGAGCTGCGACAGCCACCTTGGCGTGGCGTGGGTGTGTGGTGACGCATCGCTACCCCCTTCGCGCTGGCGCTGGGGATCATGGGTCGATGGACCAAGACCCGCCGCCCCTCTTGCTCATCGCATTCTGCACCGACCGCTTACTCTGTTTCGTCCGGCGTACAATACCACACTATATAACGTATCATGTATTGGAGTGTTTCTAGGCAACTTGACGTCTCCAATTAATGCTTTCCGTCAAAGCAAGTTAGTTGGAAATGTGTGTTGTCAGCAACCAGTGGGCTTTGTCGATCCTGACAGTGGTGCTCACGTTTGTCTTCTGTCCAAGAGTTTATATTTTTACAATATCAAGCTTACTGCTAGCCAGAGAGCTTCCTCCTCGGACATTCACAATGAATTCCAAACTGAGGACATGGATGATCGATCTGTACTTCTTTTCCTTCGAACAAACGTTCAGCACAAGGATTGTTTCTCTCCCGGTCCAAATATTCCAAACAGCTCCTTGCTAGCGCTGGAGTGATGGATTGCAGGCCCATAGCTAATCCAGTTCATGTGCAGCCCAAACACTACAACAAATCAACTAATCCATGACGTCTAAATTATATCACACATCAGTAAAAAATGCAATATCCATGATGGATTTGGTCATGTGTTGAGAGCATGTGTGATGTTTCTATTATACCGTCATGGATCACCTCAAGCAGTGACGTTTTTTAACCTTCACAGAACAACATCCAGCCCGCCCATCCCACCCCAGCCTGAAGTTAGTGAAGAAAATAAACATCACGGATTATTAACATATGTAGAACATCAATTCTTCATTAAGGGTTTGTTTAGTTGCCGGCCTCCACTAGCCACACCACGCACGTCGCCGCCACAGTTATGGCGTTCTTTTCGGCCGCCACAGTCTTTTACGTTATGTTCGTGTGGCTGCCGCAAGAGTTGGCTGGCAACCAAGCACCAGCTATTTCGGTGTGGCCGCCACAGTGGTGGCTTGGCGAGTGGAGGCGGCGAACCAAGCACACCCTAACTGCATAGCCATGTGGCGAACCATGTGACGTGGGCGTGGCTGCCAACGTGGATGGTGGCATGGCCATGGCCCATTCAGAATTTTTTTTTTCCACTGTGACCAGACCATATTAGGATTGGGTTCACTAACATTTTGAGCTCAGCCCATATTCTTTCTAATCCATTTTCGATGCATGATCCATTTATCATTGTGAGCGTAGCCCCTTTTTTTCTCATCAGGCCCATTTTCCAGGCACTTTTCAGCCCACCACAGATAAAAGGCGTGCACAAAATGATTTAGCATTATTTCTTCAGATGAATCACATGCAATGGCATTAGAGAACGAAATGGGTGATGGAATGCATTTTACGATCTCATCACATTATATAGCATACTTGCAATAAGATTAATATAGATAAAGTGAGCGATGACACCCGGAAATCGCAATCACCAATACATTTTCAACACTGAATGACAAATGGCAAGGACATAACCGGAGATCGATAACACCCATAAACAACAACTTTTTCCTTCGCAAAAAAGAGAAACTAACAATTTTTCTGCCCTTCTCTTTACGCCCTCAACAAACACTCAACCTGTCTCTATCCCCTCTGTTTTTCCAAAACTGTACTTTTCTGGAAACAAAAAGAAGGCCATGCCAGCAAGCTAGTGTTTGGCCATGGCTCATTCAGATTATTTTTCGAGTTGTAAGCTGACAATATTAGGCTTGGCCCACTAATGTTGTGGGATTTTCTGGTCCATTTTTTTATGCATGATCCATTTATCATTGTGGGCGTAGCCCACATATTATTTTAATCTGGTCCATTTTTCGGGCACTTTCCATTTTGTATTTTAGGCCCAGCCCAGCCACATTTTAGCCCGCCACAGATAAAAAGGTCATGTACACAAAAGGATTAACATTATTTCTTCAGATGAATCACATGCAATAAAATTACAGAAAATAATGAGTGATGGAATACATTTTACAATCTCATCACATTACATAGCATCTCAAAACTTGCAATAATATTACAGATAAAGTGAGTGATATGATGACACCCAAAACTCTCAATCATCAGTACATTTTCAACACTGAATGACAAATTGGCAAGGTAATAACCGGAGATAACACCAATAAGCAACTATGTTTTCTGCCCCTCTCGTTACCCCCTCCAAAAACACTCAACCTTTCTCTGCCCCCTCTGTGTCTCTAAAACTGTATTTTCCTGGAAACAAGAAAAAAAAAAGGCCCATGTCATTGAGGCAAGTAGTCTGTTTCTCTAAAGCTGCAGAATTTTTTCTAGAGTATTATGTAGTCTGAATGTATACGGATGTACAGTTCATCACATAAACTGAAGCAAGTGGTCCGATAGCTGGAACCAGGTACTGGAAGAAACAACAAGATCAAGTGTTTAATAACCTAGCTATATCAACAGTGTATAGTCTAGCTAGAAACAAACAATACCGTTGTAAACTAAAATTAGAAATGTCCCCAGCCCCACCCTTGCGTCACTTGGGAACCCCACCCTGCTCGCCCTGCGGGAGGGGGAAACTCGGCCCCATGCCCGTCCCATTCAGGATGGCCAATCAACAATTTGCAGATATCATGTTGAAGCGACTTTTTCATCATCAAAATCCCAAGAATTCAGATCCAGTGTCTATAATGTATGGGATGAACTTGACTGCCGAGGGTGTTGGTGATTGAACGTTCACAAGGCTGACCTGCTTGTTAGATCAAATAAATCTACACTTAAACATGACTTAAACAGGATCGCTAGTCTAGCAGTAGATCAAACCTAGAACAAGTAATCTAATGCGGAAAAGATCGGTTCGGTAGTTACCAGCAGCAGCGTTCTCCATTGGTGCTGGTGTAGAGGTGATGAGGTCGATGGCGAGGGCGCTGTCGGGGATGTAGCGTAGCTTCTCCTTTAGCGTCTTCTGCCTGTAGCGGAAACCTTCAGGGCGGTAGCGATACTGCCCTAAAGGTCGACGAACTCGAGCTTCCAAGCCTTCCAGCGCACTAAATGATCGGTGGGTGGTTTAGGTCACGGTGAACCTTGGATTGCGTGAGGAACGCCCAGGGGGGTACCTCTCCTTATAGATGATTAGCGCTGTAGGCCCGGGGCCGAGTCCCAGATGGAGACAATAGAGATTTGCCTCCCGATCAAGGCATTAACCGACTCTGAATATTAGTTTCCTGTTTTATCTCTAATTTCGGATTTTCTTTCTTGTTGATCAAGGTCAACGTTCAACAGGAAAAACTAACATTCTCCCCCTTGACCGAAGATCAACTTATTCTTAACTTAAAACTAAAATTTATTCGGTCAAGAACTTATTCTTATTAAACTAAAGCTCCTCCTCAGTAAATCAGTAAGAACCAGACCAACGCGTCATCAGCAGCGTAGCAGCATACTGGGACAGCATTACCCATAGCCTCACCAAGAAACCTTGTAAGAACTCTTACTCTTATTTGGGGAAATTAATGGCCTTGAACCAGGACTTGATCAAAGGTACTCACCAGACCCATGCTTAGGACATGTCTCTGAAATAGACCTGGTTGTAAACCCTTTGTAAGCAGATCCGTAATATTTGCCTCAGAATCAATGTGCTTAATCTTAATAGTATTGTCCTGGTTTCTTTCTTTCACGATAAGATACTTGAGATCTATGTGCTTAGAAGCACTACTTAATTTATCATTAGCGCAAAAGAAAACTGCGGCTTGATTGTCGCAGTGCATTGTGATAGGTCTCGAGATACTATCAACAATCTTTAATCCCGGAATAAAATTCTTAAGCCATACTGCCTGTCCCGTGGCATCATAACATGACACAAATTCAGCTTGCATTGTAGATGCAGCAGTTACACTTTGCTTACAACTCCTCCAGGAAATCGCTCCTCCTGCTAGCATAAAGATATATCTAGAAGTAGACTTTCTTTCATCCATATCACCAGCAAGATCGGCGTCAGTGTAACACTCAACCTCAAGATTATCTGACCTCTTATATGTGAGCATGTAATCTTTAGTGCCTTGGCAATATCTTAATGCCTTCTTAGCCACCCAGTGAGCCCAACCTGGATCAAACTGATATCTACTAAGCATTCCGGTTGCAAATGCCAAATCTGGACGCGTACAGACTTGAGCATACATCAGACTTCCAATAGCTGATGCATAGGGAATATTCTCCATTCTTTCTCTTTCTAACTTATTCTTAGGGCACTGAGTTTTATTAAGTTTATCGCCCTTTTGTATTGGAACAGGTGATGAGCTACACTTATCAAATTTATATCTTTTAAGCATTTTTTCAATATATGCTTTCTGAGATAATCCCAGCACTCCTTTGGCTCTGTCTCGGTGTATCTCAATGCCAAGTACATACGAGGCTTCTCCGAGATCCTTCATATCAAAATTAGATGAGAGAAAATTCTTAGTCTCATACAACATGTTCTTATCGTTGCATGCTAACAGTATGTCATCCACATACAGTACTAGGATTATTAATTTTCCACCCTTATCTTTAATATAGATACATCTATCTACATCATTTTCCCTAAACCCGAATTTCTTAATTACTTCATCGAATTTAAGGTTCCACTGTCTGGACGCTTGCTTAAGTCCATAAATGGATTTCTTTAATCTGCATGCCATATGTTTCTTACCCTTAATAGCAAAACCTTCCGGTTGAGCCATATAAATAGTCTCATCTAAATCTCCATTAAGGAATGCAGTCTTAACATCCATCTGGTGAAGCTCCATATCAAAATGAGCTACAAGTGCCATGACTATTCTAAAAGAATCTTTGGTAGACACAGGGGAGAAAGTCTCATTATAATCAATCCCTTCTTTCTGTGTAAACCCTTTAGCTACAAGTCTTGCTTTGAACCTTTCGACCTTCCCTTTGGAATCACGCTTAGTTTTGTAGACCCACTTACAGCCCACTGTTTTGACCCCATTAGGAATTTCTACTAAGTCCCATACCTGATTAGAACTCATAGACTTTAGTTCCTCTTCCATGGCTTCAATCCATTTAGTGGAATTCTCACTTTGTACTGCCTCCTTAAAGGTGGCAGGATCATCAATCTTCCCGATATCATACAAATTCTCACTTAAGTATGTTTCATAAATATCAGGAAGAGCCCGTCTCCTTTCCCGCTGTGACCTTCTTGGTTCGTTAATAACAGGGTCAGGAACAGGCTGAGGTTGAGGTTCTACTAATGGCACATTCTGCTCCTGAACCTCTGCTGCTGGTGCTTGTTGCACCTCAGCAATCGGTGCCTGTTGGACCTGAGTAACTAGCGCCAGTGCTACAGTAGCTGCCACGGTGCTGCTAATCTGAGGAATAATTGGCGGTAGAAACTGATATACCTCTGTAGACACTGGAATCTGTGGATCGGGAAGCTCAACCCGCAGTTCTTCGAGACTTATATCCCTCTTTGGAAAACTTCCACTAATTTCTAAATCCTCAAGAAAAACCGCCTGTCTCGTCTCAGCAAACTTAGTGAATCGACCAGGACAGTAGAATCGGTACCCTTTTGACTTATTAGGATAGCCAATAAAATGACAGCTTATTGTCTTAGAGTCTAATTTCTTCTGTGTGGATCAAATAACTTAGCCTCAGCAGGACAGCCCCACACTTTAAAATATTTAAGAGTCGGTTTCCTCCCAGTCCACAGCTCAAAAGGTGTCTTGGGAACTGACTTAGATGGAACCCGATTAAGTATGTAAGCAGCTGTCTTAAGTGCTTCCAACCACAACTCGACAGGTAAACTAGAATGACTGAGCATGCTTCTTACCATATCCATTAATGTACGACTATGCCGCTCAGCCACTCCATTTTGCTGTGGTTCTCCTGGCATGGAGTATTGCGCTCTTATGCCATTTTCTTCTAAGTACTTAGCGAATGGTCCTTTAATTTGACCATATTGAGCATGTTTCCCATAATATTCTCCACCCCTATCTGAGCGCACAATTTTAATAGAGGTATTGTGCTGTTTCTCAACTTCCTGTCTATATATCTTAAATATTTCTAGCGCATCTGAACGCTTACTAATGGGGTAGATATGTCCATAACGGGAATAATCATCAGTAAATGTTATAAAAGAATCATAGCCATCTACCGATGTCACTGAAAGCGGGCCACAGATGTCTGTGTGAATTATTTCTAAGACGCCCGTACTCGTAGTAGCTCCTTTCTTAATAGTCTTAGCATATTTTCCCTTAATGCAGTCGATGCACTGCTCTGAATCGGAGAAGTCTAATTTGTCTAGTATCTCATCTTTAATGAGACGCTCCATTCTCCCCCTCGAAATGTGGCCAAGCCGACAATGCCACAATTTCGAAGAGGTCTCATTATCACGCTTATTCTTAAGTGAAACATTAGTAACATGCATCACAGAATCATTAAGAGAGAGCATATAAAGCTTGCCTTGCCGAACTCCAAGACCAACATTAATATTATTAAACTTAATGACACACTGTTTGTTGCCAAACTCACACACATGTCCCGAATCATCTAATGCTGACACAGAAATAAGATTTCTCTTTAAACAAGGAACATAAAGGACATCATCTAAACTAAGCTGGAAGCCGCCCGGCAACTCTAAGTGGAAGCTTCCAACGCCTTCAACTTCAACGACGTTCCCATCAGCCACTCTTAGGCTTCGCTCCCCCCTTCTTATAGTTCGGATCGTATGGAATACCTGTAATGAATTGGAAATGTGCACAGTGGCACCTGAGTCAATCCACCAAGTATTAGGGGAAAAATCTGCTAAGAATAATTCATCAATAAATGAAACAACATCAAACTTAAAATTACCTTGTTCCTTCAGCCATTCCTTAAATCCTGGACAGTTCTTCTGAATATGCTTAGGTGAAGAGCAGAAGGAGCATAGCATCTTGCCATTCTTATTCTGGTGGCGCTTGAACTTCTTGTTGTTGTTCTTGGGACCAAAGTTCTTGTTGCCATGGTTCTTATTCTTCTTTTGGCCCTGCTTGCTGCTGCCAGACTCATGCTGATTCTTGGGAGTGGAGTTGAGACTAAGGTTGCCAACCATGTTCACAACTTCCTTCATTTTCTCAGTCTTAAGCCTTTCTTCTTCTTCAACACAATAGCTAATCAGCTCACTGATAGACCAAGTAGTCTTGTTGGTGTTGTAGTTGATCTTGAAGGCAGAATACTGAGGGGATGGTAGAGAGGTCATGATGAAATGCACAAGGAAACTCTCAGAGATCTCCATCTGCATTTCCTTGAGCCTGTTAGCCATGTCACACATGTTGAGGATGTGCTCTCTTATGCCAGACTGGCCATTATACTGAGAGGCCACTAACTTCATGATGAGAGTGCTAGCATAAGTCTTAGAGGAGCTCTTAAAGTTCTCCTCAATCTTGGCCAGAAACTCCTTAGCATTCAGATCTACCCCCTGAGCATTCTTAGTGGGGATGGCACCTTTGATGCCAGGACTGATGGTCTGTTGCATGACCATGATGGCCATGCGGTCTGATCTCTCCCACTTATCAAAAGCAGCTGAAGTCTGTCCATCAGCAGGCACAGCAGGCTTATCCTCCCTTAGTGCTACATCAAGATCATTCCATGCCAAGCATGTGGTGACCTTGCCCTTCCAATCCGGGAAATTCGCTCCATTGAGCGGCTCGATGTTGTTGAGGTAGGAGGCAACAGCATTGACATTAGTCACTGAAAATAAGACAAAAACTTTACTTAGTAATCATATACAATGAAATTCAAATAAATTTATGATAATAACCCTACGTTGGTCTGATTAAAATCACACAATTAAATCTCAATTTGCATCACCGTTGGGGAAACAAACGAAATTCGTCTTCATACTCATGATTAAACAACGTTGGTCAGAAAAATCACAAGTTTACTCTAAACAAATTTCTCGTTGGTTCTTGTTGGTCTTTGTACGCACCTAACTTATATACCGCAAGTGGATGGTGTATAGTTGTAGCAGTTTCCCTTAGAGTATTCCAAGGTTTAATATCGAATCCACAGAGAACAAGCGGGACTTAGACTATTATTTAAACTACTAAATTAATATAGCGAAGGTGTGTGTGAAAAGGGTGATTAACAACTAGAGATGAAAGAACCTGCGGTTGTAACAAGGTTATGTAAGGGATTCTCTCCTATGGTTTGGGATGCTGGCATGCAACTCGGATTATGATTCAATTGATAGGTTTAGTATTCTACAAGACATGATGGTTTCGTTCGCCCCGATCCTGTCACGACAAGGGTTCATAGCTCCCCACTGGTTTCTTGCACCACGTGATGATCGATAGCATAGATGTGGCTACAACTACACTAATGAATTCATGTATTGATCAGATACTGGATAAACGCATCACATAGACTGAACGCATGAAAAGAGTATCGTAAGTGTGAGAGTTACATAACCAGATTTCCCTCGCCACGGAGAGAATACGAGGTCTACTCACGCATCATACTGCAACAAATGAACATGGCTACAATAGGACACGGGATTTTGGCGTGGATGCACAGGTGCCGATCGGCACGGGGTTGTGCCGATCGGCACGATCTTCCTTTTTGATGGTGATGATCGGTGATCGCCGTCTTCGCCGCAACAACCTTCAACCTAGGTCAAAACTTCTATCTCTTCGCCTTCCTCTCCTTATTGCGACCAAAATCTCCACTTTTTATTCCTTTCGATTGTGGGCTGGATTTCACCGACTCCGACTCTGATATTTCTTCTGGGCTTCATCTTCTCCGAGTGGGCTTTATGTTTGGGCTTAACCTTAGTGGTGCCGGTCGGCACAAGGACTGTGCCGACCGGCACGGCCCCCAGATTCTTCGTTCTTCGGGCCTCAGGTAGCTCTTTATCCGTAGTCTCTCCATTTTAACCTGTTTCCTGCAAATCCTTCCAAAATACACAGAAACTATGCATATATATAATAATGGGGTTGATTGTTAGCAATAATGACATAATAAGATATTAAAAACACCATATTTGTCATATAAAATGGGTACATAGAAAGCGCCAACAGCTCCCCCACACTCAAATCATTGCTAGTCCTCGAGCAACACAAATCAAGAAAATCATCACCGTGCTTTCTTCAAGCTAAGAAGCAAAAACTCTCACAAATCTTCAACTTAGCTATTGTTAATCATCTCATCGAATTATTATTCCTCCACGAGACTTTATCTCAATTTTGAAAACAATTTCACCTCAAAACTTGAGTCGACCAAATCAACCACAAGGCTTATCTCAAACAAATATTTTTGTCTCCCTTCATATCACGTAAGATGAATGCAAAAAGCTTCAGATTTCACTCAATCGCTCAAATGTGTATCCTTCCCTCTCCTATTCTATAGTATAAGGCTTGTTTGTGGGTCTCAAAAAGTAGTATAACCAAAATGAATCAAAAGAACAATTAAGTCAACAATTCGCTCAATCATGCCTTCTAAAAGGGACTTTTCATCATGAGAATACAGAATATAAGCATAAGGATCAAAGGGGATAGGAAATACACAAGAATGAACGAGATAGGGTCAAGATGGGGTCAAGCTTGAAGTACATAGAGATCTTTTAAAATTTTAACTCTTCCTGCAGTCTGCTTCCTCTGATATTCGTTTTTCTCTTTCTTTGGTGTATTTTCTTTATTTTTCTTCTGTGCCGATCGGCACAAACACGTGCCGGTCGGCACCTTCTTCATTTTCTTCATTTTCTTTCTTTTTCTTCTCTTGTTTTATTGCAGACTGCTAACAGAGCACGTTTTGAACCGAAATCTGTCTGAACATTGCTTGTAGGTTGTATCAAAGAGGAGGGAGAAACGATGAAGTATCGGTTTTTGGATAGAAAGAATTTGATGATAGATGGCTAGCAAATTGAGATGAACAAATGAAACTTCTCCCTTCTAGCTTAGTCGTAATCAAGAGCAAAGAGTTGACAAAGATGTTTTCTTATCAAAAGGCTTATGTGTAGGCTTTTCTCATCTCATTTGGCTTAGTGTAATAGGCACAAAATCAAATCTTTAGCTAAGTGCTTCAACTAGGATGATAGAAGGGGTTTTCGAAAAGTATGTATATATGAAGCCAAGTGATTATTCAATAAACTCAAGTAGATTGGCCAAACGATTTAAAAATAAAATCAAGAATATGGGGTAACGCATCGATTTGACAACTAACTCCAACTTTATTCAAGACATTGCAATCATTCTTGACCTCGAAACTTCACTAAGCACACTGTCTCAAAACTCTCTAGAGAAACTCTCACACTTTCACATACTAACGCAAACCAAACTAAATCGAAGCAAATGGCCTTAAGAAGTGTAAGGGCGAATCACCCACACTCAAATCTTACAATGTCCCCATTGTAAAAGAAACACAACTAGACCGACCTAATCGTAAATGGCATGCCTCCTCAACATGCTAAAGATGCTTCGAATGTTCTGCAAGAGAAAGGAGTAATCCGCCTCAGCCATGTTCATCATGTCTTCAACTCTTATATCAATGTCCGGTTGATACCTATGGCGTCTTTGCATGTCATACTGAAGACGTTCAATGTTTCTTCTGCAGATCGGACAACAGTTGGCAGGACGATCATGACGCTCATCTTGCAGGGGCGAATTTCTGTTAAATCCACGCTGTGCCGGTCGGCACGGGCTTGGTGCAGGTCGGCACGAGACACCGTTTACTTGATATCGCGGCCCTGCGCTTCCTTGAGCTCCTGCAAGACTTCCTGTAGCTCCTTCCGCACTAGTTGGTTCAGCATCAACAGCTTCTGGCTCGTCTCCTTTATCTTCTTCTGGATCCTCCATCGGTTCCTCCTCGAGATCTTCTTCCGAATCTTCCCTTGTTTCAACTTCATCTTTTGCAACAAGATTAGCTAATGGATGTTCATGCTCAGGAGATGTCTCTAAATAGCACACTGATTCCGAGGTATATCTCATTCTTGGCTTTGAAGAAAGACGAGCGGAACACCGAACTCCCTCTATTTCCTTTGATCTCTTCGGTTCTGGCTCATCATCAGAGGACTCATCATTTATTTCAATGAAATCTACAACCTTGAGGTCGTGCCGATCGGCACTAGGCCCGTGCCGATCGGCATGGCTTCCTCTTGTTGCAAAATATGCTTCTAAATCTGCAAGGTTACGTGCTCTTCTCCGTGCCGCATTGTCCCTATCAATACGCCTCTGAATTTCATCATTGATCTCTTTAGGAGTCATGCGTCCTTTAGCAACGGGGAATCCATCATTAAAGATGAAAGTCGCAGGGATGCATTCAGGATCAGCTAGATAATTCTCAATCTGCCTCTGATGGTCTTTTTGACAGTAGAAACACTTACATCCAAACCCTCTGGTGTTCTTGTGTATCATCTTCTCTTGGAAATCTTCCCAGTCAGTGAGGACTCGTGGAAGCACCGCGTGCCGATCTGCACCAGTTGTGTGCCGGTCGGCACCACCATCAGAAGTCCTTCCGTCGAAAAGCCGAGACCTATGGATGGTCAGAAAGCAATCTCTGTCTAACTCTTCCTTCTTGCCATCAGTAAGCATTGATTCAAAGGCGATAAGATCATCATACGTCAAAGGACGTTCTATAGCGAGAAGTCGATCCATTGTGTACCTATCAGAGACTGGTTTTCCTTCATCAATAACCTTGGATTTACCTTTGCGTACTAGGATCTCTCTGACCTTCTTCCGTAGGGCTTCATCCATCTCCTTCTTCTCTTTATTGAAGGTATCCGCTTCACTCTTGTACATCCATCGTTGCTTCAGGTGCGACCAGACGACTGGATCTTCCTCGGTGGGAGTAAGATTTCTGTCGCGCTCCCATGGCAGAGTCGGGCTCATTGGTGAAAGTCCGCCGTCGCACCGATCGGCACTCCCTTCGCGCCGGTCGGCTCTGCCGTGCCGGTCGGCACCGCCCCCGAGCCGATCGGCACCGTCTCCTCCGCTGCCGATTCCGCCGCCTTGCATTGCTCTCTGTTCTAGGGTTTCGTTGGAAATCTGGCGGCGCTCGCTTTTTGATGCTGAGATTCGAGACGACTCCTTCATATATATATCTTTAATTCTCTTGGTCCAAACGGACTCTATCTCTTAAATTTGGAATTCATCGAAGCATGTCTTGGAGGAAGGGCAAAAACTTGGCTTGAAAACGACACGGACTCTTCCGTGCCGATCGGCACAAGCCTGTGCCGGTCGGCACAGAGGCAAATTTGCCACGCACGACTCAATAAACTCAAGGAAACAGAAAACACATAGAAAAAACAGCAAAAACAACAACGCTTTTGTTTTACGTCGTTAAGCTCGACCACCTAATCACTAAATCCACGTAATGTATATCAAATGACTTTAACTCAAAAGTGTCGGGTTCAAGATATACCTTTAGTCGTTGGCCATTCACCGTGTATGTATTTTGCTTTCCATCCACGATGACAACAGCTTCGGAAGGAAGAATTTTATGAACAAGATACGGTCCATCCCATTTGCTTTTCAACTTGCGTTTACCGAACAACCGAAATCTTGAATTGAATAGTAGTACTCTATCACCTTCGTGAAATACCTTTTTCAATAGCTTCTTATCATACCACTTCTTTGTTTTCTCTTTATAGTAGCTGCATTCTCGTAAGCTTTTAAGCGTATTTCCTCCAGTTCACTAATTTGAATCTTTCTTTTCACAGCGGCAGCATCTAAATCCAAATTCATCTCTTTGATCGCCCAATACGCCCTTTGTTCTAGCTCCACAGGCAAATGACAAGTTTTTCATAGACGAATTGATAGGATGTCATACCTATTGATGTCTTGAATGCTGTGCGATAAGCCCAAAGTGCGCCATTCAACTTTTTGGACCAATCCTTTCCCTTCTCTTGTAGCAATTTTCTGGAGAATTCCTTTCAACTGCTTATTAGAGGTTTCTGCTTGACCATTAGTCTGTGGATGATAGGCTGTTCCAATTCGATGCTCAATACCCAACTTTTTCAATGTTTTAGCAAACTCAAGTCCAGTAAAATGAGTTCCACCATCTGTTATAACAACTCTAGGAACACCATATCTTGGAAATATGCACTCAGTCAACATCAGCCTGGATTCATTAGTTGTACTAGCTCGGCATGGCATTGCTTCTACCCACTTTGACACATAGTCCACAGCAACCAAAATATATTCATAGCCATGAGAATTAACAACAGTCTCATGAAATCCATGCCCCAAACGTCAAATATATCAACTTGCAGATTATACTTCAAAGGCATAGCATTACGAGCATTAACATTACAAATTCTTTAGCATTGGGGGCATCTAGCAACATACCTTTTCGCATCTTCATGCATCGAAGGCCAAAAAAATCCACTAGCCCATACCTTGGCCTGTGTTCGAAAGTGCCCATAATGTCCACCATACTCAGATGGATGGCACTTTTCCAATATGCTTTCGCGTTCCTCACGAGGTACGCACCTCCTAACAGCTCCATCTTCACAATATCGGTATAAATAAGGATCATCCCATATGAACTTCCTCATTTCACTGACAATCTTCTTTCTTGAATTCTTGCTACAATCATTCAGCTTCCCTGTGAATCCATTTATGATATCTTGCATCCATGATTCTCGATGATCCTTAACTCGAAATAGTTGCTCTTGCGCTATGGCATCACCAATGCATCCTTCCTTGTCCTCAATCATCAAACGAGATAGATGATCTGCTACTGAATTCTCAATTCCTTTCTTGTCTCTAATCTCCAAATCAAATTCTTGTAACATCAAAACCCAACGAAGCAATCTAGGTTTCGACTCCTTTTTAGAGACAAGATATCTAATAGCAGCATGATCCGTATAAACAATGACCTTAGAGTTGAGGATGTAGGATCTAAATTTCTCAAATGCAAATATGACAGCTAGCATTTCTTTCTCCATTATTGTATAGTAAATCTAGGCTTCATTAAGAGTTTTACTAGCATAGTGGATAGCATGCACCTTACCTTCTTTTCGCTGTCTAAGAACCGCTCCTACTGCATAATCACTTGCATCGCACATAATCTCAAAAGGTAAAGTCCAATCCGGAGGTTGCATAATAGGCGCGGAGCATAAGGCTTCTTTCAACTTCCGGAAAGCGGTAAGTCTTTCATCATTCATCTCAAATTCAACGTCCTTTTGCAACAATTCCGTCAATGGCTTAGCAATCTTTGAATAATCCTTGACAAATCTGCGATAAAAATTTGCATGTCCAAGAAAACTTCGCAGAGTCTTGAGATCAGTGGGTGGTGGCAACCTTTCAACTGTGGATATTTTAGCTTTGTCTACTTCAATGCCTCGGTTAGAAATAACATGCCCCAAGACAATCCCTTCGGTTACCATGAAGTGACATTTCTCCCAATTAAGAACTAAATCAACTTCTACGCACCTCTTTAGTACTTTCTCTAAATTTGCCAAGCAATGATCGAAATCAATACCATGAACAGAGAAATCATCCATAAATATCCATAATGTCTTCAATGAATTCGGCAAATATAGCATTCATACATCTCTGAAATGTAGCCGGTGCGTTGCAAAGACCGAATGGCATTCGTCGATAAGCATAAGTTTCATAAGGACAAGTGAAAGTGGTCTTATGCTGATCTTCAGGTCGAACAGGAATTTGAAAGAAACCACTATAACCGTCGAGGTAGCAAAAATAAGAGTTCTTTGCTAACCTTTCAAGCATCTCATCAATGAATGGTAATGGATAATGGCCTTTCTTTGTAGCGGTATTCAGTTTCCTGTAATCAATGCACATTAGCCATCCTGTAACTGTTCGTTGAGGGATCAACTCATTATTCTCGTTAGGCACAACTGTCAGTCCGCCCCTTCTTTGGTACGCAATGCACTGGACTCACCCATTCACTATCAGCAACAGGATAAATCATTCCTGCATTAAGAAGTCTCAGCACTTCTTTCTTTACAACTTCCTTCATGCCTTCCTTCAATCGTCGCATGCTTTCAACAACTGGCTTGGCTGATTCTTCAAGATTGATCTTATGTGTGCAAAAAGCCGGGTTTATCCCTTTGATATCATCAATACTATATCTGATGGCTTTCTTGTATTTCCTCAGAACAGCAAGCAAACGTTCTGTCTCTTCTTTATTCAAAGCACTGTTGACGATGGCGGGATAAGTTTTATCTTTGCCTAAGTATTCATACCTTAGACCTTCAGGAAGTGGCTTCAGTTCTTCTTCTGGTGCTGCACCAGGATCCAGATTACCCAAAGGCTCAAATTGAGTCTTTTCGCTGCTGTGCCGGTCGGCACCTCCGCTGTGCCGATCGGCACAATCTGCGTGCCAGTCGGCACCAGCTTGAATTTCCACGTCTTCCCTGTCTGATTCCTTAAACAGTTTATTCAACGGGTCTGAATATCCTGTAATGATGTCTTCATCTTTTTCTGAAAAGAATTCTTAAAGAGAGGGTGGGTCCTTCCTTGAATGACGGGTGGGTCTTTGAATTCAAAGAGGACTTCCTCTCCGCCCAGCGTCAATCTGAGATGACCTTTTCCAGCATCAATAACAGCTTGTACAAGCTTCAAGAAGGGTCTTCTCAAGATAATATCTTCAACTCCAACTTCACCTTTATCAAGAACAAAAATATCCACTGGTATAGTATTCTTTTTTACCTCAATGTTCATATCCTTGATAACTCCCAGTGGTTTAGTTCTTCTTCCATCCGCCATGATTAGCTCAAGCTCGGTTCCTAGCAATCTTCCTTTTATGTCATAAGGCATAACCATGAATGCTTCATACGTCATCAAACTAACGCGGGAGCCAAAATCACATAGCGCTTTAGGAAAGTTTCTATGTCCGATTTTGCACGGTATGTAGGGATCACTTTCTGTTCCTTCTGTAAGGCCAACTGCATAAACTCCGCATAATCCTTCATACGGCGACGGGACAAAACAACTATCAAATAGCTTCTTTGCTTGTTCAACCTCCATCTGATCAATTTCCATATCATCCTTATACAATTTCCCCAATACTTCACCAATGATAACATTGTCTAGGATTTCTGAAGTTCTAGTGTATTTAGGGAAGTTATACTGAACTCGTGTAGTAGAGGCATACCTTGGGTCATAAGTTCTCCTCATATTTAGCAGATTTGAGTTGAAATCTATAGGAATCCAATCCAACGGTTCAAACTCGTCCAACGTTGTAGCATTGCTCTAGGTTGGATCTCCTATTGGTCTTGGAAATTATCCACGAAACTGTTTTCTTGCTCTTCTAATATCGCAGCTTCAATTTTGGAAATCCCCTTAACAGAAGGCTTCGTGCTGGTCGGCACAATATTTGTGCCGGTCGGCACAGTCGGCCCACATGTGCCGATCGGCACAAGCTCGATGCCGGTCGGCACCTCCTCAAATCTTAGTCTTTTCAGGTCACCTTGTACTGGCTCCTCTGTCCTTACTGTTAATCCAACTTCAGACACTGCGCATCTTTCCGTTTCAGCTTTGAATCCCAAAGACTACTGACTGGCGTCGATCTTTCAACGGGAATTGGATCTTCTTGAAACTCTTCCCAATGTCTATGCATAGCTTCAGTCTTTGATATTTTAATCAAAAGATCCATACCTGCAGTAGCAGTCAAGTCGAGGAAACTCCCTCCAGCCGAACTATCCAGATGCATCCTGGAGGTTCCTTCGAGAGACATGTAGAATGTCTGTGCAGTCAAGTTATCATCGATGCCCAAATCAGGCCCTTGCTTCAATAAAGATTGGAAGCGCAGCCATGCTTGCGTGAGGGTTTCTTCCTCCATTTGCTCAAAGTTAACCACTTCTCTTCTCAATCTCTGCACCTTCGGAAGCGGGAAGAAATGCCAACAGAAATTTCCTACCAGCTTATCCCAGTTTCCTTTAGCTTCACGGGCTGCAGATTTATACCAATCCTTGGCTCTTCCATCTAGAGAAAATAGAAATAGCAACCATCTGTACCAATTCTGAGGCACTCCTTCATGCTTAAAGGTCTGACAGAGAACTTCTAGATCTTGCAGATGTGTGTACGGGTTCTCGTCCTTTGTCCCAGAGAATTTGCTGTTCTCGACCATACTGATGATGGTTGGGTTGAGAACGTATGATGAAGCAGTGACTTTCTCATCAGAAATTTGTGGAATCAGCAATCCAAGAGAATGCTTCCTAACCGTATGAGTCGGTTCAGAAGTACCCATCCTGAAAACACAGAAAGAAAACACAAAAACAAACTAGAAAAGAGAGGATTAGAGGTTAGTAGAATAAATAAATAGCCAAAGAACTGTCTTGTTCCCTGGCAACGGCGCCAGAAAGAGCTTGTTGGTCGTTTGTACGCACCTAACTTATATACCGCAAGTGGACGGTGTACAGTTGTAGCACTTTCCCTTAGAGTATTCCAAGGTTTAATATCGAATCCACAGAGAACAAGCGGGACTTAGGCTATTATTTAAACTACTAAATTAATATAGCGAAGGTGTGTGTGAAAAGGGTGATTAACAATAGAGATGAAAGAACCTGCGGTTGTAACAAGGTTATGTAAGGGATTCTCTCCTATGGTTTGGGATGCTGGCATGCAACTCGGATTATGATTCAATTGATAGGTTTAGTATTCTACAAGACATGATGGTTTCGTTCGCCCTGACCCTGTCACGACAAGGGTTAATAGCTCCCCACTGGTTTCTTGCACCATGTGATGATCGATAGCATAGATGTGGCTACAACTACACTAATGAATTCATGTATTGATCAGATACGGAATAAACGCATCACATAGACTGAACGCATCAAAAGAGTATCGTAAGTGTGAGAGTTACATAACCAGATTTCCCTCCCCACGGAGAGAATACGATGAACATGGCTACAATAGGACACGGGATTTTGGCGTGGATGCACAGGTGCCGATCGGCACGGGGTTGTGCCGGTCGGGACGATCTTCTTTTTTGATGGTGATGCTCGGTGATCGCCGTCTTCGCCGCCACAACCTTCAACCTAGGTCAAAACTTCTATCTCTTCGCCTTCCTCTCCTTATTGCGACCAAAATCTCCTCTTTTTCTTCCTTTCGATTGTGGGCTGGATTTCACCGACTCTGACTCTGATATTTCTTCTGGGCTTCATCTTCTCTGAGTGGGCTTTATGTTTGGGCTTAACCTTAGTGGTGCCGGTCGGCACAAGGACTGTGCCGACCGGCACGGCCCCCAAATTCTTCGTTCTTCGGGCCTCCGGTAGCTCTTTATCCGTAGTCTCTCCATTTTAACTTGTTTCCTGCAAATCCTTCCAAAATACACAGAAACTACGCATATATATATTAATGGAGTTGATTGTTAGCAATAATGACATAATAAGGTATTAAAAACACCATATTTGTCATATAAAATGGGTACATAGAAAGCGCCAACAGTTCCATTCATTTAGAGGCATCTCAAAGTATATTGGTGGATTTAATTACTTAAAACATAAATAAAACACCAACAATATTTAAACTTAAATAAGATCTGAATTTATTGACTCATCTTAAACTAAATAATAATACTGAAAACTTAAATATAATGCTAGAAGCAATTATCTAAATCTGAGCTTAATTTGGGCAAAATTATACACTGAAAATCGTAAACGAAAGTTTAAACTTAAAAAAAAAATCGCGCGCGCGGCCCAGCCCAGCTTAGATGCGCGCAGCCACACGAAGATTAAAGCGGCGAGCGAGCGGGCTGCCGAAACGGCCCAGCGCGGCGCCCCGCGCGGCGTGATAGCGCGCGGCCCGGCCCAGCCGCGGTTTACTCATGCCCGCCTGAATCGCGACCGTCGATCGCGAGGAGGAGGAACGAATGGCGGAGATGAGCCCGGCGCAGATAAAACCGCCGCCGAAAACCCTAGCCAGCTCATTCCTCGCTCTCTTCTCCCTTTCTCGCCTCACTCCCACCGTCTCGCGACGAGGAGAGCGACGACGCCGGAGCACGACCATGCCGGCCGGCCGCCGTGGCGCCGCGGGGAGGTGCTCGCCGGCTCACGCACGCGAAAAATCGCGCACGGCTCCGTCGAGCATCTCCACCGTGGTTCCCTTAGGCGAGCCCGTCACGCGAGGATCTGATGCGCGACGACGGCGGCTCAAGCGGCGATCCAGCGACGACGACAGCGAGATGCCGTGGCGCGTCCCGGTGTCCACGCGGCAGAGCTGATGCCGCGCGGCCGGATCTGATGCCGGCAAGGTGCGCGCACATGGCGGCGACCTCGTCGGCGTCCGGTGAGAGCAGGACGCTGTCGTGCGAGCTGATGGAGCGCCTAGAAGGTGCTCGCGCACGGCGGCGCGACTTAATCCAGGTGAGTTCTTACTGACTTAGGGTTAGGGTTAGGGTTAGGGTTAGGGTTTGCGTGTGTGGGCGTGTGTGTTCTTTGCAATTCCCTTTTCTAATCTCAAGTGTGACATGGCGTGCGATAACTAAACCGAAAACCCTAGTAGCTTAGATCTTAAACTTAAACATAAAGATTAACTTAAAGGCATGACTAATCTGATAGATCTAGGCATGTAAAGTTACTGATCTACTAAAACTGAACTTAATCGTAACTAGATCATTCACATCACCTCAGCATTAGTGCTAGATTAACCTAAATAGCTTAAACATCAGTAGATCTAGCATTTAACCGAACCACTAACTTAAGCAATTCGTAGGCGATCTAAAGAGACTAGGATTGGCTAACTGATACCAATTGTTAGATCAAATAAATCTACACTTAAACATGACTTAAACAGGATCGCTAGTCTAGCAGTAGATCAAACCTAGAACAAGTAATCTAATGCGGAAAAGATCGGTTCGGTAGTTACCAGCAGCAGCGTTCTCCATTGGTGCTAGTGTAGAGGTGATGAGGTCGATGGCGAGGGCGCTGTCGGGGATGTAGCGTAGCTTCTCCTTCAGCGTCTTCTGCCTGTAGCGGAAACCTTCAGGGCGGTAGCGACACTGCCCTAAAGGTCGACGAACTCGAGCTTCCAAGCCTTCCAGCGCACTAAATGATCGGTGGGTGGTTTAGGTCACGGTGAACCTTGGATTGCGTGAGGAACGCCCAGGGGGTACCTCTCCTTATATATGATTAGAGCTGTAGGCCCGGGGCCGAGTCCCAGATGGAAACGATAGAGATTTGCCTCCCAAGGCATTAACCGACTCTGAATATTAGTTCCTGTTTTATCTCTAATTTCGGATTTTCTTTCTTGTTGATCAAGGTCAACGTTAAACAGGAAAAACTAACACTGCTCCCGCATTTCTTGCTATTCAGACCACTGTCTGCGGTGTCCCGGGTAATTAAATCACCCGAAACTCCGTGTTTTCCGTACTTGCCCAGGATCAATGACAAGTACACACGGTAATCACTGTGGAACCATAGCCATATCAAAATTTAACTATCAAGTTTATTTGAAATTTACAAAATATTGGCTCAACGGCCGACGAAATACCTTAAGAAATAAACACATCGGTAACATAAAGGAACTCAAATCTCCAGCGTGTGCCCCGTGTTCATCCCACAGGCAATTGACTGGAAGTTGAACTCCTAGAAAGAACAGCATCGTTCCTCACCGAGATCCTCGTCATCTTTGAAACCAAGTTATCGGAGGCAAGCAACGCTGGTGAATAATAGCAAAACTATAATTATATGCAAGGCCAAATGAAGGCAGGTAATATGGGTAAGTTTTCATAAATGAGCAAATGGCAATCCAAACTTGATTAATTAAATAATTACTAAATTGAATTGCTTGAATACAAATTGCATAAATGTAAGCACAAGTAAAATATCATATGAATAAGGTGTCATACTTGACCTCCAAGTCAAGTTCTTACAACAATCATCAACTATGCCCTTCATATATTAATAACAATAATAATCATGATCATTTTTAATCCCAACCATTCTCTAAACAAAGACCTATCACTAAGGAGCTTGAGACCGCAAGCACTGCCATTCGAATGGATTAATTACTCTGCAGAGTTTGTACGCTGTACCCATGGACAGTGAGTGACCGTCTGTGGTGTAGCTAGCACCGTGCACTCACGAAGTGTGCACCTCGGTATCACACATGACGTTTTCATTAGCCGTTTGTTAACCTTGCCTTCCCTAAATTGTAAAAAATCCCTCCGTACCTACCAGCTAACATCCCAGAGGTACAATTTGCTAGAAAAATTTTTCTAGCAATTTTTCTTCAATTTATTTCTGATGGGCAGTGCCAAAAACTCCTAAAAAATAGCAAGGAATTATGGTGAGTTCAAGCTAAAACAACGCGAGCATAGTAGCCGGCGGCGGGGAAATGGCTCGCCGGCGGCGAACTAGAGCCGGACTACGTCGATGGTGTGCACTATGCGGTGCGCGAGCTCAAGGGCTACCGCCCGGTGGTCTACGCATCGACGGGGATGACCTGTAGTTGCGGCACGGCGGCGACTTAGGCAGCGCGGCGGAGCTGCAACCTCGCGATGCAAGGAAGAGGCGCGGCTACGAGTTTATGCTGTTTCCGGCATCTACGAGTATCAAGGAGGCTCACCAAGCAAGAAGTGCAAGCAGTGGTGGCCTGGAGTGACGGCTGGTCGACCTGCGGCGGCGAAACAGAGTCGGTGACGGTGCGCATAGCTTTCCGTCCATCATCTTTGGAAGAAAAGGATGGGAAAAGAATCAGCATGGTCCAGAGATGCTAAAAGGACAATACATCGACGTGGTTCTCACCGGGAAAGCTCCAATTGTCGGCAATGGCGGCGGCGGCCGGAGTTGGGGAAACTCAAATTCCACCTTGCTCACTCCGTCTCTCTCACCGTGAATGGTTCAGAGAAGGTATAGAGAACCAAATAGAGGGCAATGAGGAGTTTCTCGAGCTTTTATAGCGAATTGAGGCGGTTTGGGGTGGTCGCGCACTGGCGCATGGCCGGTTCGTTAGCGGCGCACGAGAAAGAAAAGAAAGGAGGGGGTTCAGGAGCGCGGGCGCGTGCGTGAGAAGGTGCGCGAGGCTCCGTGGCGCGCGTAGCAAGCCATGTCGCGGTGCTGCAGTGCTCGCACAGTCGCGAAACAGGGAGGCGGTGGAGTGCCATCCAACGGGTAGGCGCGGCGTGGCGCGAGAGGCTTCTCGGCTGGATCTTTCATCGCCCAAGTCAACGAGGTGAGCAGAGGGAGGTACAGGCGCGTGCTGCTGAGAGAGGAAGGCTCGAGACGGCGAGCTACTACGTAGCGCGGTGCGTGGCGTTGCGGTGATGGTCGAACGGCGGCGGCGCGCTTGACTTCACGAGGAAGACGACGGTTCGCGGCGTGGGCTCTATGGGTCGAGCTGGGCCAAGGTGAGCTGCACGGGCCGAACAGGTAAGGTCTTTTCTTTTCTATTTTCTCTTATTTTCTAGATGGGCCGAGTTACTGATTGAGCCCATGAAGCATAGGATCAGCTCTTTCTAATTTCCAACGGTAGATGCTATACAACGAATTTTCTACCTATTCAAACGTTCTCCAAAATTTATTAAAAATTCATAGAAATTACTTCTATGAGATTTAGAGCTACGGTGAATTTTTGGGGAATTTTTGGTAAAGCTAAATTCCCACAAAAATTCAAACAGTTTCGGTGCACATATGAGATGCAAGGTATGCATGAATTCAAATTTCAGAAATTATTCAAATATGAAATTCAAACATGAGAACCAAATCCAAATACTTCAAACCTCAAATAAGAACATCTCAATTGAAATCACAACAAAAGCTTTTGTGAACACTGAAATGAATCAAAGTATTATTTTATTCAGAAAATTTTCATCTAAATTGTTTTGAATTCTCGAAGATCGTACTGACGGGTAGCTTACTTTCTTAAAACGATGGCTTAGGGGCTGGGATGTTACACTGTCAGACTAGGAATGTTTGCTAGTTGGTTAACATTGTGTTGTACTCTTGTGAATGAGTTATATAAAGCCATAAGAGGTGAATACAGAAGATTACGTTGGCTGTCGATTCTTTTTCTAAAGCTAGTCTCCTTCGTCATTTTCTTTGGTGGGCTTCAGTCTGGAGCCGATTGCGAGCTGAGACCTCACTTCAAGGAAACCTCGGCAATGCATGTAGAGGGTCCTGTCATGGATGCCAAGGCCCGTACATCGCAAGCTAGGTTCGTCTTGGTGCGCGGGAGTGATTCATACACAATTGTTATGTCATAATAGGAACAAACGATAAAGTTGTAAGAAATTTAGGGTGAAATAGGAAATTGTATTTTCTAACAACTGATCGATTTTTCTTTTTGCTGGTAGCAACTTGGGAAAACTTCGGGTGCAGAGGGCCGGCCCTGGAGGGGGGCTATTGGGGCAGCTGCCCAGGGCCCCCGAATCCAAGGGCCCCCTCCCTGTTGCATGTCTGTATATATAGGTCTTGGCCCTAGCGAAGACCACAGCTAAAACTCCATCCGAGGGGCCGGCCCTGCAGCCTGCGTTTGAGGTCCCAACCGTCGAAGTAGAACAAACACAAAACGGCAATGGCAATGAAAGAGAATCTTTTCTATTGAGTTTTATTTCGTACGTCAGAAATATGGATGAATCCTTATATTTTTGTTACACAGAAAAGCTGACCAATTGTGCATGATTTTGCTATCGGCTGAAATAAGCTTTCCAAAGTTGATACTCTTAAAGAAATTGATAGCAGGATTATGCCACCGTAATCGTTTATTATCGGTAGCAATCACGGGATACAGATATATAGTCCCAGCCGGAGTCCACTGCAATTACTCGAAGTTTGAAGCACTCAAAGTTTGAAGCACATGAGCAAGGAATAAATCTGTGCAAGCCTTCTATGATGAGTTATGTTCTTCCATATGTCGGGTAAACATCACGGATGACACTGAAGCTATGTCATATTTTGAGAGAGGATTAAATCCCCATATTGCTGCTGCTATGGAGAGGAATATTTGGCAAGTATGCATG
>JAAXCT010002972.1:0-49276 GCA_012490785.1 Eragrostis nindensis | reverse complement strand
CACTTTAGGCCCTGTTTGGAACGCAGGAATTTCACAGGAAATTTTACAGAAATTTCACAGGAAACAGTTCAATTTCCGCAGGAATGAGGAATGATTCCTCCATTCCAACGGGGCCTCCTTAATATGCATATGAATCCAAGAAAGTTTTTTTTAGGAAAAGGGAATAGAATCAAGAAGGTTGGTGTCTGGGAGAGCAATATAATCTTTGAAGCTCGCAGCAGTTACCTCAGAATGCATCACATAGAAGTACAGTTGGAGCAACAGCAAACTAGTGAGCGTCACTTGATCAAGAGCAGTTTCAGTTCTAGTCAGCTTCTCGGCTGTTCTCAGGTGACTCAGGCCTTCCTCTTTTTCAGATTTTTCATTTGGATCCTCTATTCTGGCCAGTGTATGGCCGTTTTTATTTCAGAAACTCCTCTGGCAACCCGAGGCCACAACCACATTTAGCTATGCTAACATGGCTAGGATGTGAGACTCCTTATTCTTAATGAAAAGTCAGTACACCTGCTTAGTTCTCGTCAAAAGGAAATCTCTAAAGAAGCCTTGATTGCTTTGCGTTTGCCCGTAAGCAACATAGGGTGGTGATGCAATCTGGTACAAGCAAGATTCAGCGCAGAGCAGTCATCAACACTGAAGCAGTCTGTTTTCTAAGTAACCACAACTTGATGCTGTTTATATCTCTCGCCCTGAATGATGAAGTTAGAACCTGATATGTTCATAAGGCATGAATGGGCAACAATATCAAAGCGCTTACCCCATCTCTATGCCTCCTTGATAGCGGCACTGAATTAAGGATTATTGACCTTGCTTTCAGAGATGACTTCTGTGTGAAAATATTTAGCCCAAGCCTTACCAGTTGCCATCCTTGCATGAATACCCTTTTGGATCCATGGTCCTGTGTAATCCTTTGTTGACATGTCGCCTGAGATGAACCGCCTCCACTTCCCGTCTGGGAGGTTGTCCACTAAAGCCCATCAAACCCCACTTTTTTGCTGCCCCCTCCCTGAGATGAACCACCACCGTGCTCATATTTTCTACCTTGGTCACGCACCCTCCTCGGATATTCCTCATCCTGTCGAGAAGCATGCCAGGCAGGTTGCAACTCCTCAGCATCCTCATCCTCACTTGCATTTCCTTCTCTAGCAATTTCCTCCCATCTCAGTTCCTCCTTTAATCGGTGCTTCGCCCTCTCATTAGTTTTATCTAGCTCACGACGAAAATACTCACAAACATCTCTTGGAACATGGTTGTGATGTACCATACTATTGCCACGTCCTGCCAAGTGTTCCTAGAACCTTGTGGCACCAACCCTCTTCCTCATTTGTACCATATTTATTTCCACCATGTTCCCAAACAGGATCACTGTCATTGCGATCCCTCATTTCTCCTGCATGAAAATCACATACAAAATTAATATGTTCAGTCAATAGCATAGGGCAATGTACTGTCAATTCGTAAATGGTATCTACAAGTTCTAAATAGAAGCAATGTGCAGCCAACTCGTAATGTCATCCACAATTCCTATTTTCTAATTTCTCAATGACCATTTTGATTCACTGCCAACAAGAAAAATAGAAAAACAAAGGATGAAGGCACCTCACCTGAGCAAGCTGCAGGCGCAGCAAGCCGCCCTGCTTCACCGGCTAGCCGCCGTGCACGCGGCGGCTAGCCGGGGGGATTGGACCGGACGGCGACGAACGGCGGCTCCATAGGGCAGACGACAATGAAGGGAGGAAGATCGGGGTGGTGCAGCGGTGGGGGGCCGAGGGGAGTCGACGATGTGGGCGCGAGTCCAATGCTTGAGTCGGGATGGAGGGGATAGGTGGTTTTTTTATTTTGCCCCTCTCTGTAATCTTCAACAATTTTTTGGGTGACCAAACAAACTTGGACGACCAAACAAACTTATTTTCGAGTTCTTGTTCCACTATTCTCCTTCAATTTGCGTCTAATTTTTGTTACATATTTTTTTTCCCAAATTTACATATTTTAAAAAATTCAAACTCGAAATCTAGTTCATCGAGGAGGAAACCGGACCGGTTTTTCAGGTAACCACGAAAACGGATTCAGTTTCCAGTGGTTTTGTAAACCTCGCTCGCATACTCCTATACGCCTGAAAAATTAAGTTGCCTAGTGCTCGTGTCCAGGGCATTCAGGCACATGCAGACTTCATTCAGGCACATGCATGGGCCCGCCAGATTGCATTGAGCAGGAGAAAGAATAAGTTTTCCTTTATCCAAAAAAACAAAATATGATTCGCAATTCGAACTTTGATTTCACAATGATAACTCAGCAATATTCCTTTTGTACAAACTAAATCAATTCTTATCCTAACTACTGAGATCATGATAAATATGTAGGCAAAAGTTGAATGTAGACAAAATTTTGAAGTGTGATTTGAATTATAATCCAAACATTGAAATTTTAAGAGAGTAACAAGCCAATATTTGAATTTGAAATATTTTTGAACATGTATTTTATTACCTCAAATAATCTTGCAGGTTGGCCCGCATATTTATGTAGCTGGTACTAACAATCTAACTATGGCCGCGCATTTTTATGTCATCAATGTTGTTTTTTCCCATCTTTACTAGGTGATTATTTTGTAACGTCAGTCGATCCAATCTCTCGTAGGCAATGGTAAGGATAGGGCATACCTGTGTGCGTTTATAGGGGTGATTGGACATACGTCGTGTATGTGGGCGTATGTGTAGTACTATGTTTCACAAAAGGGAGTATATATATTATCTTTTGTTTGCAGCTCTTTTTTCTTTGGTATGTTTGTTTAAAAGGTCCACAATTGATTTGGAGTTTTTCTTGGTTGGCAATGTTCTGATAATTTTTTTTGAGCTTTCTCTGTCCTCTATGGTTAAATATTTCTCCCGAGATGAGAAACTTACCCTCGGTCCAGTTTACTTTATATGCCAAATACTTTATTTATATGCATGATACCAATCTATTTTTTTTCTAAACTAACTTATATGCTAAATTAAACCATAGGAAAAATGTCTATTTTACTCCCCTAAACAATTCACTTTGTCCGTTTCACACTCTAAACAAAATGATGGCCCATTTTACTTCTAAAACAATTCTATTTGGTGCAATACATACCCTATTGAGGTTTTTTTTTTTTGTTTCTTAGCCTACAAATGGAATTTAAAGCTCAAATTTTGCATGATGCATGACAACTCTCATGACAACCTATGTTCAAAGAAACCTTTGAGTTTAAAAAATGTATCACTTGCAGGACCATGAAAATTATGCGCAACTTGATTACTCGTTTTGCTTCAATTTAATAGATTAATGTTCATTGACCTAACAATGGCATGGCCAATTATTATTATCATGCATATCACGCTCATATGTCAGATCAACATAAAACAATCAGATAAGACAGGGATACGTACAGTTTAAAGCTTATGTAATTTGGGACAAAGCATTGACGAGCTCAAAAGCTCATAACCAGTTTGAAACCATGATAGATAAGATTCATCACTCTTCTACTAATATCGTTGCACAATACTCTAACAGAAACAAAATGTTACTGTCAGTCACAAACTACTATACTCCTTCCGTTCTAAAATGTTGTCGCTGATGGCTTTTTGAGTTATGTTTCACCGTACGTATTACTCAAAATATTAGCTCAAATATGCAAAATTGTAACTTATGTTTCAATTTCTTTCATGATTAAACAAATCTTAAACAAAATATATGATAATCTTAAAATACTTTTGAATAATACGAGTGATCAAATGTAGCTCAAGGAGTCAACTGTGAGAACAATTTGAGAACTGATGGAGCATATTATTTGAGCTACATAATGCATACGGAGTCATGAGCTCGATAGTGTGACAGTAGAGAGCCGTCTTCACGAAGTTGTACGTGTGTGAGACCTCTTGTATCTCAATCCTAGCCACCACGCACAGAATAACAAAAAGGCCCTGTAGGGGCAGCCGAAAAACACCTGTAGAGGCGGTTTGAGCAGGCCACCACTGCTCAAGCGTCGCTACAGAAAAATGTTTGTAGCGACGGCTCCCCATAACCGCCCCTACAGAGCCCCCTATAAAGGCGACTGACATTTTGATCCGTCGCGACAGAGGGACTCTGTAGGTGTGAGCCGCCCTTACAATTTTCGATAGAAAAATAATATTTGCATTTCCTGTAATTCCAGGTGAGCTGTAGCGGCGGTTCACATCTTGAACCGCCGCTGCAGATGCCCAGTAGCGACACTCTGTTTCCTGTTGCGCCCTACATTCTCTTAATAACTACTGCTGCCTCTGCTTCCACACATTCTCTGATTGTAATATCAATAATAGGCTTAAATAAACAAAAGAAAATAAAGTGCAGAACAGAAACTATGCATGATTTGTTCTAACAGCAACTTTCTTTGTACATTGGACTTCGTCTCTCCACTTGCCTCCCTGCATCTGCATCTTTACTCTGCCATTCCACCCTGATCCTTCTCCCTATGGATCTCTGCCTCACAAATTATATAAGAAAGATCTGAGGGAAAACAACCCACATCTTGTTGGAATTGAAGCACACTTCAATGCATGTGACAATTTATGCTTCACACATAACTAAATGACTACATTCCTGCAAGTTTTGTAGTAATATATTAGTAGTTAGCAATTAGCATTTCCTGGACAAAGCTAGGATTTTGTGGTGGTAATTCCTGCAAGATTTGACAGGTATCTGATGTTAACGGCCGAAGATTAGTGGCAGTGTTCACCGCAACGGCACATGAAAATCTCAGGCTATTTTTACACACGCTTGCATGTTTAAATGAACTCCAGTGTTCATCGCGACGGTGGATCTGCCATGGCTGGAGGTAAGGAATGTACCACTTGTAGGCTAAGAAACAAAAAGAAAAAACCTTCAATAAGTTGTATATTGCACCGATTGAAATAGTTTGGGGGAGTAAAGTGAACTATGATTTTGTTTAGGGTGTGAAACGGCCAAACTGAATTGTTCAGGGGAGTAAAATGGACTTTTTCCTTAAATCATGCATGATTTCAGTTTACTGGAGCTAATATAGTATCGGGTTCTGAAAATTTTAGCAAGGACCAACTCTAATTTTACCTGACTCTGTTACGTATTAATAAGACTCATATAAACCCATTTTGTCAATGACCAATAATTCATCCAAAAAATTCCATTTAGTTGAACCATTTTTCTTTTTTTTTAGGGAACAGGAGGGGGTTGCCCCCTACTGAATATATATTGAATAATCAAAACTGAGAATAATTTCTTCAGCCAGAGTAAAAACCCCGGACTCAATAAGTCAACTATTGATTGCTTCTTTCAGGTGGAACCACTCTGAGTGGAAATAGGGTAAGATAAACACGTGATCAATGCATTAACTTCTCTCCTACTCGTAAATACTGTGATGGAGATACTAGCTGACTAATGACTGGCCGCCAGCTTTTAGGACTTGCAGTTTAGGCTACCGAGTTCCAAATTCTAAGCAAAGAGCATGTGAGAAAGCGTGAATTTCAGTTTTTTGACTTCCAATCGGTGGACTTAATATGGGTAGTTGAAACTTTCTATTACTCCTGCTTATAAGTAGCTGCTCGGCGCACCATTACTGATCATCAGCTCAACTGCTAACTATCCATATTCAGTAGCATTACATGCATGGAACCGACGATAGTCTGATAAAGATTTGGGGCTGTCGATGTATAGGATGGGGCATGTAGTCATGAAACGTGCTGGTACAACTCTCATGGCTCTTTGCATTTTAGTGATATCCATTCAAGTGCATGGTGCACTTGCCAGCGGCAAAGCACAGCAGCAAGCCCCACCCGCAATCTTCGTGTTTGGTGACAACAATGTGGATGTCGGTAACAACAACTACTTAGAAGCCACGGACGCATCGGAACCCGTCCAGGCCAACCACCCATACTACGGCATCGACTTCCCAAAGTCCAAGGCCACCGGGAGGTTCAGCAATGGATACAACCTCGCTGATTTTATTGGTAACTGACTTTACAATTTTTCATTAGTCAAGTTAACTAACTATATGCATACATATATAGGCATTTACTATTTATGATCTTTTTCCTTTCGAGGACACGTATTTAAACCTAGGTGCAACCTTTTTTTGTGAACCAAGGAAACAATGTCCAATAGTTAGAATATACATAGCTCTTCATCATTTGGTACCAGTAATTAGGCATGGATACACAATAGAACGGGTTCCACGGCTACTGATAACATGGCACCGCCATTGCAAATTAGCACAATTTTTATATTATATATGTGACCAAAAAATTAAAGAAATCATTATGTTCACTCTCAAGGGTTAGATTGGAAAAAAAATAAAGAACATTACTGACCATATTATGAAAAAAATAGTCCAAAACATCATTCACACGTTTTAAAATTACATACTATTGTCATTACAAAAAATTACCAAAAATACCTCGACATAACTTCACAAATTATGCACAGTTGCCATTACAAAAGTGGCCAGCCAGAAACAATAGTGATAGAACAAATAATGATGATAAGGCATAATTAATAAAGCATTTAGTATAATACACCGATAATTGTTTTTGATATTAGCTGAGTAAATGTGCAGGCCACCCTTGCTAGTTCTCTATAATTGCATCTTGTAGGACCAACACTCTCTTTTGAGGTGGTTTGAAGATCTTGAATCCCTCTACAAAGAAATGAGCCTATGTGAAAATGCAAGCTGATCTTCTTGTTTGCCTTTTTTGGATGAGAATATTATAGATCATGCATGAATTTATCTTTTCAATATAAAAACTTGCTTTAAAAATCATGAATATCCCTTGAAAATGTAGCAAATTTATTTGGATAGGTGGCAGTAATACTTTATCCTTAAATGTGAATCTCATCTGCGTGTCAATGGTTTGCATGTGCAGCAAAGTCTATCGGCCTAAAGATGAGCCCACCAGCTTACCTATCAATGGCCGGCCGGATCAATAGCATGAACGGTTTCACCGGATTTAACTATGCCTCAGCAGGCGCTGGAATCTTGAATATCACTGTAAGTTAAATGGAGGTTCAATAATGAGTCACAGCCTAATGGTGGATTTCCTTCGGTGTCATTGTTTTCCTAGTAGTTTTGGGTAACACAAAGTCATGTTTGGCGCTTCCCATGTGGGGAAAGTGGCACATGGAGTGCAGATATTACACATGATACTACAATGATTCTCTTTAAACAAAAACTTACACCGCAGGTTAGCCGTATATTGTGCCCCATTTGTTGCTCTCTCCCTCTCTCCCTCTCTCTCTCTCTCTCTCTCTCTCTCTCTCTCTCTCTCAACTAGTTCCCTCGTAAGCCCCTGGTCTGTATTCGCCTCGAGAGGCCTGTCCGCCTGTAGGTCGTTTGGGGCCAATTCAGACACCTTATGCTCATCTTCCTGTGCTACTTTCGTCTGCTAATTATTACGTACGATTGAGACAAACATAATTGATGCTGGCGCTGCCTCATAGTTACCATATTAAAGCTTATTCAAAACATATTAACGACATCAGGTTAAGTTTCATGCTATCAGAACAGTGCAACTATGATTTAATTGGTAGATGTCTTGTAATTTTTTTTGTCTCGAAAGCGCTGCAAAAAAAAAAAAAAATCAACAAAGAAGCATATGGTAAAGTGTATTGCGTCGCTCTCAAGTGTAATGCGCTATTGGAATGGTATACACAATACTTTTTTTGTCGAATAGTTGTTGGTCGTATCTACGCACCCACTTATATACCGCAAGAGCACGGTGTACAGTTGTAGTCTTTTTCCCCTAGAAGAGTATTCCAAGGTTTAATCGAACCACAAGGACCAATGGGAATTAAGCAAAATCATCAGTAAAAGAGTTAGCCAAGCTTTCTAGTGAGCGTGAGCGTGGGTTTCAGGAAAACGGGGTGTTGTGCCGATCGGCACAGGGGATGTGCCGGTCGGCACGAAGGCGAAGTTGTCCGCAGTGTTGTCCGAAAAGCCTAAGAACAGATTAGATCATGGGGTAAGTTAGCCAAGTCTGCTAGTTGAGATCGTAACCAAGAAGCTTAATCAAATAGCATCATAAACAGGATTACTCAATTATTGATAACCGAAGATCGGTAGGTCAAGGCCTCTTTCCGACGAGCCCTGTCACGACCAATCGCCTTAATCGGTCGACCTCTTCCTACTCTACACATCATCTCAAGGATCATCGCGTATGCATTAGCGGCTGTGGGGGTACAGAGACAACGTGCAAATATGGCGCATTACAAGATCCCAATGCTACCTTAACCACGATGGAGATAGTGAGAGAACGAATCTTGTCACTTCTTTTTGCCACCACAATTAAGATAACATCTAATACTTAGTCGTCACTAAGCGTAGGAACAAGTGCATGTAAAGACCATAAAATCCAGGCAATCAATAATCAAAACCATTCATCCACATATTCAACCATACTTCAATGATACATAGTGCAAGATACATCACCATCTAGTAGGCCTACCTTGATGGATCACCTCTTTAGCACCAATGGTTCTTGATCAACAACTAGAGAACATGAAGAACGGGGCAAAGCCCCGGTGGCTCTAAACTTACTAGCTGTGTTGTCCCTCTGGCGGCGGATCCCGAAACCCTAGGGCTTTTACAAGTTTATATAGGGCTGTACATCAGGAAGGAAAGGATTCTCGGGAAAAGAGTCCTTGTGCCGATCGGCACAGGGTTTGTGCCGATCGGCACACCTCGTGTCCAGCTCGGTTTCCTCCCTAAGTCGGTTCCGAAGTCCTAGGTAGCTTCCATGTGGGCCTTCCAGTCAGTTTTCTTCGAGATCAAGTCTTGTGTTGCTCTTTCAAATCTTCGAGTATCTTTTATCTCTTCATGATGAATATCTCTCGAGATTGATTCGGATAACTTCCTTCTAGAATAAACTGAACGGTGGGCCAGCTTCGGTGGCCTTGGGGTCCCATGTGCCGGTCGGCACATGTCTGTGCCGATCGGCACAGTGGGCCTTTTCTGCTGGTTCTCTTCTCTTCAGGTCCAGATCAGTCACAATGTCCAGAATGTCGTCCTCTTCATCTGTTTCTGTAATAAAGCTCCAGAACGACATATATACAAATATGGTGCTATTATCAAGGGTTAATGGCCTATAATGATAACATTTATGCTCTAAATAAGGCGCAGTTGGCATATAAAATGGTATGCTAGAAATCGCCAACAGCTCCCCCACACTTAAACCTTTACTCGTCCCGAGGAAAGTCAAGAATGAAACTCAACTTGCATATAGTCAATCAATCATAAAAGTATTTCAAATCTACACGAGCTGAGCACTTAGTCATTGTGAGATTAAATCAATTTAGTATTCAGCAAACATGTTCACAATATGGGTATTGAACATGAAAGAGTACTTCCCAAAGCTAACCTTGAAAATATTCAACTTGATGCGCATGACCTTTCCACTTATGTGAATCACCAAAAAGGTATTGTGAGCAAAAGAACTATCCTTCTCAAACGATCAAGTCAACAACTCAACTTCAATCACTCACCTAAATCACTCAAAAGTCTATCTACTTTATCGATATATGTATGTGTAAGGCCATATGAGTAGCTTGGTGAGGAAATTCAAGGAAAATAGACATAGATCAACAACATATTGCAAAGCTAAGAAATAACTCTAATTGGTTTTACTGAGACTTGTCAAAAGGCCATTAGAAATTGAATTGAGAAAGAAACTCACACCTTTAGAATAGTGGACATATACTTGTGTGAATGAACAATCACAAGTAGAGAATGTAATCTTTTTAAACAGGTGACAAAGCTGTCCTTTCTTCTTTGCATATCTATCAGAAACTTCCTGGCATTTTCGAAGGATATCGAATGCAAAGTGGACATGAACGGAAAAAGAAATTCTTGGCTACTAATCAATGATAAGAATTCAAGGGAATTCATCTTCCCCCCACACTCAAATTTTTGCTAGTCCCGAGCAAAACAGCGCAAGGTACAGACTTTATTTACTCCTTTTTTTTTTTTCTTCTTCTTTCTTTTTTTTTTTTTTTTTCTGTGTGCCGGTCGGCACAACCTTGTGCCGGTCGGCACACTGTCTGTACTTGCCAATTTCGCTCTGGATTTTTCGTTGGAACTGCTGTGTCAGATGTATAGCCAAGAATACAGTAGGATGTGGTCAAGGATTGATGTTCGAATCAAAGAATTTGGTTCTCAAGTATCGGATACTCGGCGAATTATGCATAATTCCAATGCGGTAATTTGCATAGCTCGAGTTAGAATAGGCTAGAAAATCAACACGATACGCGAAAGATGTGGCCATTTTTCCAAGTCTCATACCCTAAGAATTAAATCTTAACCGAGCTCAATCATCAATCATAGTCTCTACTTAGCAAAGGCTTAAATTGAGTCACATATATATTTGGCATTGGTGGGCATAACCGAATGATATGGAGTAATTCTAAAGCTCACAATAAGAACATTTGAATTTTATAAAGAAATAGGTACTAAGTCATGTCATCCAAAATTGATCTTTTATTGGACCTTGCATGGGAATTTTGAAATGCACTACGCCACATATGAAGTATTTGCCGAATACACTTTAGTGAAAGTTCGAAATTTTTTATTTATGCTCAACATCGCTCGATTATCATTAACACTTTTCAAGATAGACATACATACTCGTATCATTTTTCAAATAAAGCATAAAGATCATCATCATATTGGATTTGAAAGCACGGGCTACATGGTGATGCATTATTCGAAACAACCTACTAGCACACTTGCATAAATAAAACTAAACTACTAGCACACATGCATGAATAAAAGCACACAAACAAACTAAACACACCCGATACATGGTTTCCCAACCCGCTCACACACACATAAGTAAATAAATAAAAAGAGAATGCGAAAGGGAATGAAAAACGCAAACCGGGAAACCGATACAAGTTGTGCCATACACAACACTCTACCCATCAAATGGAGGTGGCTGATTGTAGTCGAAGCCGTAGTACGCCGCCTCCAATCTCCCGAACTCGTCAATCATCGCATCGGTGTTGCTCCGCATTGCGCCCGCCAAGTTGTCGATGCGTTCAACGTATTGCACGTTGTTGTCGATGTACCGATGCATAGGGGCAAAGTTCGCCCCCGGAGGACCTGCAGGAGCATAGTAGGGCGCCCCCTGGAAGTGCTGAGGGTAGACAGGGGGCATACCGAAGTACCTGGGGTCGGTGCCGGTCGGCACCTGTCCTGTGCCGGTCGGCACAAAGCCCGTGCCGATCGGCACGGGTGCCTGCTGCGCTGGTTGATGCTGCGCGGCTGCTGCCGCGTCCCAGCTGTCCCACTCTGCTGCTGCGCTCGCCGAAGACTGGCCGACGACCTCCTTTCTCCCGCGCTTGGTCTTTGTTACCTTGTGTCGCTCGCGGAGGTCGGCCTCAAGCCAATTCCCTCCGTTGATCTTGTTTGGGAGGAAGAGGGCGAGCTCGGCGCAGGGAAGCTTGATGCCGGTGCCGCACACGTAGTAGCCGAGCTTGGCGCTGCCCGTGATGGTCTTCCCGCGCACCATGGACTCGTCGATGAGCGCGGCTCTTATCCAACAATCTTCCTTCATCATGAGGTTACCTTCGGTGACTTGGAAGATGATTGTTTGGAGGTAGCCTCCAAAAGCTAGTCTCGCCCTAGGGTTGGCCCTTTGGGTAAACCAACTTGACACCATTGTCCCGATGGGATTGCACTTGCATGGACTCGCAATGGCGTTGTAGAGCCAATGCAAGTCCGGGTCGGAGATGTTGGTGGTGTCGAGGCGGCCGGTGGTGCGTGCGGCCATCCACCGGTGGAGGATTTGGATCGTGGGGTTCTTGATGTGCCCCCTCTTGCGCTCGTCCGCGTCGGCGATGCGGCGCCAAAATGTGTCGAGCATCTCCGTAGTCGCCGCGCCGTATACGGGGGCCTCCCTTTCAAAACCGAGAGCATCGGAGATGCCCTCGATCGTGATGGAGTAGGGCTCGTCCCGCACACGGAACTTGATCTTGTCGTCTCCTTGCTCGTCCACCTCGCGGCTCATGGTGGTGATGAACTCGGTGATGAGCTCGATGTCGAAGCTGCTTGCTTGATCGTGGAGGGTCTCCCATCCAAGGTTGAGGAGGCATTGTTGGAGGTCCGGCCATACCCCGACCTTGGCGAGGAACTCCTCATCCATGTCGATGTTGGGGAAGATGCGGCCGCGGATGTTGGTGTAGTAGAACTCCTCCTCACGGCTCGTGAGGGTGAACCCCTCCCGAACCGCGCGCGGCACATATGCCGGCTCGCTCGGCTCGGCCTCCATGGATGATCCGCCCGCCGCGGCGGCGGCGGCGGCGGCGGTTGCGCTCCTCGTGCGCGGCCTTGGTCCTCGAGGGATGCCGATGTCGCGGTGGCCGATGAAGAAGTCATCCCGCCCTCGTGGCGGTGTCATCTCGACGGAGAGCTCGGGGCTGTCATAGCCCGCCGAGCTTGCCCTCCGCGTCGAGGTGAAGGAGCCGGTGTCGCTGCCGGAGTTGTTGTCGCCAGCGTGGTGCGATCCTCCGACTTGGTGTGATCCACCGGCGTGGTGCGATCCACCGGAGTGGTGCGACCCGCCGGCGCTGAACCCCCGGCGAATCTTCTTGCCGGCGCTCTTGAGCGTGGAACTAAATCCCTTCATTTCCTGCGAAAGAATGGAAACGAATCGCGCAACTGGAGGAAGTGGAGGAGTGGAAAGGGTTACCAGGGAGTTGTGGCGAAAATGGGGGAGGTGATGCCCCTTCTTATAGCTCTCCATGGCTTCCAAGGGAAGGAACCGCCGGTTCAAATTCCCAGCGCGTGCCGGTCGGCACAGAGCCGTGCCGGTCGGCACGATTCAAAATTTCGCGGATTCCGTCGTACCTCGGCTGCCACGCCTTCTTTTCCTCTTCCCCATGACTTGTACAGTGTCGGATGTCGGGGAACAGGGGCGCACCTACAAAAGATTAGCTTTCCAATGGTGTGCCGATTGGCACGGTGACCGTGCCGGTCGGCATAATTCAAATTTTGCACAGATTCGCACGTACCTTGGCTTCAGCAACTTCTTTTCCTCTTCCCCATGCTTGATACAGTGTCGCATGTCGGGAGACAGGGGAGCACGTTCGAAATTTGAATTTTTCAGGGTATGCCGATCGCCACGGCGCGCGTGCCGGTCGGCACCTTTGCTCCATCCCGAGGCTGGGTGCTCGGTGTCTCCCCTGTGCTCAGCAGCTGCATGGGTGTCAGTGGTCTCTCCTCCTTCCAATGTGCGCAGACTTTGATGATCAGATTCGAATTCTTGGTCAGTGTGCCGGTCAGCACAGCTCTGTGCCGGTCGGCACTGTATAGTCCGCGCCCGATTCAAACTTCGCTGCCTTGTGTCGCCAAAATTTCAAATTTCTTCGCGGATGCCAGGCTTCCTGTAGCATCGAGATTCTTGGAGGTGGCGTTTCCTTCCTGTGCCGATCGGCACGTTCTGTGCCGGTCGGCAACAGTGCCCAATTTCCGCCAGTGCCTCCTTCCTTCGCAAGGCTCATCCACCATATTCCTGCGACACAGAAAAATACCAAAAGCACGGAAATATTCTCGGGACAATTGTTGCACTTACCTTTCTAAATTTTCCTTCATCAAATATTCCGCATATTTTCTCAATTTTACCCCATATTAATTTTCATCTTCAGTTCGGGGTAGCGTCTAGGCCACGATTTGGCGTGCTTTCTGCTGTGCCGATCGGCACAGGCTGTGCCGGTCGGCGCGCTCCAGATTTTCCTATTTTTGTTCCTTTTCTTCCTGCGCTGTTAGCGAACAAACAAAATACAAACACAAAAACTGCAGAAAGTAAACAGACAGCGCAGGTATTCACACAAAAGTTAAAACAAACACTTGGACTAACAAATTTTATTCCGGGAGCATTATTGTTGATTACAAGCAAACAATTTAAAGGCCGGGTTGCCCTCCCGGTTAGCACTAATTTTCTAATTAACGGGTTGCCCTCCCGAAAGCACTAACACACAAAGACTCACCCTACGACTCGCTCCCGAAAATTGGGTTGCCTCCCAAAAAGCGCTCTTAGTTTTAAAAAGGTCATAGAGCTTGACCTCCCCGCATGAATCACTTCCTTAGTGCCGCCTTACGGGAAAAAGTTGCGACACTACAAGGTTCTCATGTCTCTTCTCCTTCAATGATAGGACATATCCTTCCTCCAATTACCCTCGATTGCTTTATGGTGCGGAGACTTGTATTTCTCAACCCACTTGGATGCCGCACGGCCTTCTTCTCCTTTGGGGCGAAAATTGAATGTGTAGGAGGCTCCACTTATGTCAAAGCTTATCTTTCCACTCCCCACATCAATGTTTGCCTTCGCTGTCCTCAAGAATGGCCGGCCCAAAATCAATGAAGTCCTTGTTCTTCTATCCATATCAAGCACAATGAAATCCACAGGAACTATATGATCACCAATTTGGACAGGCACATCTTCAGCAATTCCATCGGGATAGCGAACCGATTGATCGGCCAACTCCAAACACATGGCCGTAGGCTCCAACTCTGGCAAATTCAAACTTGCAAAGACATAGCGAGGCATGACACTTACACTTGCTCCAAGATCGCATAAAGCCCCTTCAAAGATTTGAGCTCCAATCAAACACCGGATACTAGGAGATCCGGGGTCGGGCTTCTTTTCTGGTGTAATGTCATTAATAGCTGCAGTGCACTCTCTTGTCATCTTCACTACTTCTTCCGATGCTAAGGACTTCTTGCTTTGCATAATATCCTTTATGTACTTGGCATAGGTAGGCACTTGAAGAGCATCAAGGAATGGGACATTGATATATAACTTCTTCATGATATCGACAAACCTGGAGAATTGCTCATCATGATGCCGAATTCTTTCTGTTTTGGTCAACAGCTGCGTATCCAGAAAGGTAGCAGGACCATGTTCCTTGTTCTCAGTTCCCTTCTTCAGACCCGAGAGGTCGATTTCTTCACTGTGCCGATCGGCACCATCAGCGTGCTGGTCGGCACCGTCAACTGTAGCGTGCCGATCGGCACCAGCGTCGTGCCGGTCGGCACGAGGTCGTCTTGCCCCAGCTGCGAACTTTGGATCTTCAGTTTGCTTCCCAGACCTCGTCTCGATGGATTTCAGCTGTTCTGCAGAGCGGGTATTACCAGGAAGAGCTCCTTTCTCGCTTTTTACCGACTCCGCTAATTGGGCCATTTGTTTCTCCATCATCTTCATGAATTGGAGGATTTGCTGATTAGAACTCCCCACTTCGATGACCTTGTCATTGATTGTTTCAAGCACACGATCAACTTCCTTGAATTTGGCTTGAGTGTCCTTGTTAACCTTCTCTTGAGCTTGAAAGAACTCTTGGCATTGAATACGAAGAGGGATGGCATTTTGCATAGACGATGACGGGGTGAAGCTACTCCTTTGTTGCTGATATGGAGTCTTCCATCCTTGACTCTTGATATAATTGAGCATCTTCACATCTTCGGGGCAATCCTTACTCACATGACCAAGTTCTCCACATTCTTCACATGTGGAACGGGCTTCCGCTAGCTTGACGGTCTCTTCCTTGGGAATATGATCAATCTTGTCTAATCTCCTTTGTATGGTGTCAAGCTTGTCCATAAGCAATTCATCATAAGCTCTTTCCACCACACTCTTCATCTTTCCCGTGGAAGGTTGAAGGCTTCTACTTTCTCTCTCACCAACCCATGATTGATTTTGCTCTATCTTCTTGATCAAAGCCGTGGCTTGAGCGGGTGTCTTGTCCAAAAACGATCCTCCAGCCGAAGCATCTAAGTGTTGTCGGGACAAAAGATTCAAACCCGTGTAGAACCTTTCCACTAGCTCCCATTCAGCAAGACCATTGTGCGGACAAGCATCCTTGTACTCATTGAATCGATTCCATGCTTCTCCAACGCTCTCATCAGCGAGTTGAGTGAATCCAAGGATCTTGTTCTTCAAAGCTTGAGTCTTGCCTGGAGGGAAGTATTTTGCCAAAAATTCCGCAGAAAGTAGATCCCAACTAATCTTGGTCGCGGTAGGTAGCCCATGGTACCACTGCTTAGGACGCCCAATAAGAGATAAAGGGAACAATCGCACCTTGGCTTCATTGTCATTCATATGTTCCAATTGAAAGGTACCGCAGATTTCATGAAAATGTTGCAAATGCATATTAGGATCTTCAGAACCTGTGAACGGTTGCTGACCAACCAAGGACATGTAACGCTCCAGCCGAAAGGGTCTAGCTTGTGCAGTGAATTCAGTCTTGGTGACATTGTCCAAGGCAGGCTTGAGACGATTAGCAATTGGTGTTGCGTCTCCCATGTCTTCTTCTTCAGGAACTTCTTCTTCCTTATCTTCTTCCAAAGCTGCAAACAATGCCTTCGGGCTGAGCGGCTCGCTGTTGTCTTCTATGTCTCCCACTGACTTGCTTCTCTTTTCCGCCTTACGCTTGCGAAAGAGAATCTCTGGATCATCGAGGTAATTAAAGGGTTTATTCGACTTAGCGCCGTCCATACCTGTCTGTTAAATGAAACAGGACATATATACTGGAAAAGACAGAGAAATCAAAGAAAGAAAGCTCTGTGCCGGTCGGCACACACGTGTGCCGGTCGGCACAGCGACCAATTTCTCAAACTTCAAACAATGCCTAATTCGAACAAAGGTCCCCGGCAACGGCGCCAGAAAAAGACAGCTTGTTGGTCGTATCTACGCACCCACTTATATACCGCAAGAGCACGGTGTACAGTTGTAGTCTTTTTCCCCTAGAAGAGTATTCCAAGGTTTAATCGAACCACAAGGACCAATGGGAATTAAGCAAAATCATCAGTAAAAGAGTTAGCCAAGCTTTCTAGTGAGCGTGAGCGTGGGTTTCAGGAAAACGGGGTGTTGTGCCGATCGGCACAGGGGATGTGCCGGTCGGCACGAAGGCGAAGTTGTCCGCAGTGTTGTCCGAAAAGCCTAAGAACAGATTAGATCATGGGGTAAGTTAGCCAAGTCTGCTAGTTGAGATCGTAACCAAGAAGCTTAATCAAATAGCATCATAAACAGGATTACTCAATTATTGATAACCGAAGATCGGTAGGTCAAGGCCTCTTTCCGACGAGCCCTGTCACGACCAATCGCCTTAATCGGTCGACCTCTTCCTACTCTACACATCATCTCAAGGATCATCGCGTATGCATTAGCGGCTGTGGGGGTACAGAGACAACGTGCAAATATGGCGCATTACAAGATCCCAATGCTACCTTAACCACGATGGAGATAGTGAGAGAACGAATCTTGTCACTTCTTTTTGCCACCACAATTAAGATAACATCTAATACTTAGTCGTCACTAAGCGTAGGAACAAGTGCATGTAAAGACCATAAAATCCAGGCAATCAATAATCAAAACCATTCATCCACATATTCAACCATACTTCAATGATACATAGTGCAAGATACATCACCATCTAGTAGGCCTACCTTGATGGATCACCTCTTTAGCACCAATGGTTCTTGATCAACAACTAGAGAACATGAAGAACGGGGCAAAGCCCCGGTGGCTCTAAACTTACTAGCTGTGTTGTCCCTCTGGCGGCGGATCCCGAAACCCTAGGGCTTTTACAAGTTTATATAGGGCTGTACATCAGGAAGGAAAGGATTCTCGGGAAAAGAGTCCTTGTGCCGATCGGCACAGGGTTTGTGCCGATCGGCACACCTCGTGTCCAGCTCGGTTTCCTCCCTAAGTCGGTTCCGAAGTCCTAGGTAGCTTCCATGTGGGCCTTCCAGTCAGTTTTCTTCGAGATCAAGTCTTGTGTTGCTCTTTCAAATCTTCGAGTATCTTTTATCTCTTCATGATGAATATCTCTCGAGATTGATTCGGATAACTTCCTTCTAGAATAAACTGAATGGTGGGCCAGCTTCGGTGGCCTTGGGGTCCCATGTGCCGGTCGGCACATGTCTGTGCCGATCGGCACAGTGGGCCTTTTCTGCTGGTTCTCTTCTCTTCAGGTCCAGATCAGTCACAATGTCCAGAATGTCGTCCTCTTCATCTGTTTCTGTAATAAAGCTCCAGAACGACATATATACAAATATGGTGCTATTATCAAGGGTTAATGGCCTATAATGATAACATTTATGCTCTAAATAAGGCGCAGTTGGCATATAAAATGGTATGCTAGAAATCGCCAACAATGGTCTGCCCAAGCCTTTTCTTCTTTTGTCAAATGGTCTCCACAAGCCTTTTTCTAGAATGGTCTACATAAGCTATTAAGTTGAAATCGGATGGCTCTCCTGAGTTTTATGCAACAATTAACTTCTCGATTTGCAGAACTTTGATGGAGTGACACTTCACTTATTGATGCAAGTGGACTACTTCGCGGCTACGAAAGCACAAATGAAGGCCAAACTTGGTAACAGTGAGCTGAGAAAGGTTCTATCCAAATCCATATTCCTCCTAGGCATCGGTACAATCGATCTCTTCTACATCTGGGACCGACAATTTTATGTTTCCAATGATAATGAAACCAATGTTCCTAACCTTATCGCCTCCTACGAAGTTGGCATCAGAACATTGTATAACATGGGTGCAAGGAAGTTTATGATCATTAATGCTCCACCTATGGGCTCTGCTCCGGTTATGGCCCAATTTAGTGGTGAAACTTGGAACATACTTGCCGTGGAGTTCAATAATGGTCTTAAATCCCTCCTGGCCAGCCTCAGTTCCAAGCTCTATGGTCTTCGCTACTCTATCGCTGATTTCTACGGTTTCTCAAATGCTACATTCATGAACCCATCTGCTGCTGGTACGACGTAACTAAAGTGCTATATACATTTTGCTTCGGAAGTTTTGGGATCTCATGAAGTGAAAAGATTTGTGTATGTCAATATCTGAGCAATCTAATGTTCTATAGTGATCTGGTGATTCATTTGCAGGATTTGTGGACACTGTCAATGCATGCTGCAAGGGACCCTGCAAGCCTCGAGCTGAACCGCCTTGCCAAAATCGTAAACAGTACTGGTTTTGGGATGATTTATCCATAACAGAGCAAGCTGCGAAGTTAGCCGCTGCTGCATTTTATGACGGTCGTGCTCATTTTACTGTACCAATCAACTTCAAGAAGTTAGTTCAAGAAAAATGATATATTTCAACTGTTTGTTTTAGCTCGCAATGCCCGGTGATGATGCATTGAGTTATTTGTGGGTCTAAGGGCCATGTTGCTTTCTCTTCCAAGTCAAATAATGGAAATTTCAGTGACCAAAATAAGTAGTGTGTTATGAATGTAGGTCGACAAAAAAAGTCTAAGAATAAGGAGATCCTGTAACATTGACTAGTATGGCGAAGTCGTGTTTACATTGAATGAACTCTGAAATGATATTGAAAGCAGATTCCGTCATCAACAAAACACCGATATTGTTATGTGTTCGCTTTCTTGTACTATGTTCTTTTTTTCAGTTTATGAGACTGAGGGTGACAGTTTTTTTAAGACGAGTAACAATTATTCATGTTATTACCACACTCTAGCCAACAAATTAACCAGAGTCAGACGCTACAATTACATCGCCCCCCATGACTCATCCTTTCATAGCAATCAATCGTTTGATGTTAACCGGTGTGGTGAATGCTTTGCCATTGTAAAATGCCGCGGCAGCTAGCTTAGATGCCTTCTCCGTTGTGTACCAGCTATCCCAGAACCAGTACTCCAACCGGTTGTCACACGGATACCTGCCTGAATCCGGATGACAGGGATCTTCGCAGCACGCGTATTTGGTGTTCAAGAACCCTGTACAAAGAAATAACAAACAACAACAAACCATCAGGTAGACCATATATATTTGGATCTTGATTTTGTTCAAAAGTATGCGGTGATTTTTGTTTACCGGAGCCTGAAGGGTTTGCAAAGGTGGCGTTGGAGAACCCGTAGAAGTCGGCGAGCGAGTAGCGGAAGCGATGGAGCGTGGTGGTAAGGTTGGACAGGAGTAACCCGAGCTCAGCGTTGAACTCGGCGGCGCGCCTGTCCAGGCTAGGGTCACCATTGTACCGGGACATCTGCACGGACGGTAAGCTCCTGAGGAGCCCAACGTTGATGACACCAAACTTCCTCGCGCCCATACTATGCAGTGTCGTGAGGGTGCTCTCATATAACTCGATGAGGTGCTGCACTTCAGTCTTGTTGTCCTTGAGCGGGAAGCTCAGGTAGAAGTTGCAGCACGGAAGGAGATCCATGGTGCCCACCCCAATCAGGAACAAGGATTTGGACAAGAAATTGTTTAGTGGCTTGCGGCTGCCTAAAACAGCCTTTAGCTGTGATCTCGTGGCATTGAAGTTCTTCACTTGCTCCGCCAGTGAAATGGTCATTTGTGCGTTCTAAGAAAAGTGTTGAGAATCAGTATTATATTCTTGCAATACTGCTTGTGTATCTGTTGAGTTACTTACTGTGGATTCCCGGAGCCCAGCATTAGCAGAGGCATAGTTGACTCCAGTGAAACCCTGCATTGTGGTCGGGCTGGGCTTAGGAAGCGACCCATAAGCTGGCTGGGCTGCGCTTGGGCTCACCGCAAATCCCAGGGCCTTTGCTGTGTGCCACACGGAATTAACATATGCTTGGATCAATCATGGATATTTCTATGATCTAAAGCCTATAGTATATGGTTGCAGATATATGTACCAATGAAGTCGACGATGTTATATCCATTGCTGAACCGCCCAGTGGGTTGAGAGTTGGGGGAGTCTATGCCATAGAAAGGGTGGTTGGCTCGAGGGGCGTCCCCCATCTCCTGCCCTTCTGGCAAATTGTTGTTGTTGCCGGCATCTAGCGCCCCGTCTCCGAAGACAAAGATCGCCGGCAGCGAGGGAGGGGGCAAAGGAGCCTGTGCTACTGGTGGTGGTGCTGGCTGTGGTGCAGGCGCCGAAGATGTTTCCAGCTGTCCTAAGGCAACTGTTATGCCTCCGGCAAACACTTGGAAGGATATCGTTATCATCAGAAGAGTGGCACCATTGCGACCCTTCATGGCTGGATGCCCTGGCTAAAATGGGTGATTGTGACTTTAATTTCTGAGTCTGCCCGCCCTGGCAGCTACTTATAAACAGAAGGTTTCAATTATTCAATTCCACGTCCGGAAGTTGCTGGTCTTATCCTAATTAAGTCAGTAATCCAGCTCAGCTCGGGATACACGTTCCAGTTCCTATAGCTTCAAAAAGATAACTTTATTGTTTGCATTGCTTCAAAGCATCATTTAAAGTTTAAACGGCAGCTTGAAGATATTGAAGTTTTCAGCTTTGAGAGAATCTTATTTATCTGTAGTTCTAAGATTAGTCCCATAGTCAATGACTTTGTTGATGCTATAAGCAACTATGTCAAAAATCTGCAATCTGTTCTCAGCTTCTCGTCCACTGGCTGTGCCGACATTGGACGTACGGATCACGCATTGTGTCTACTCAGGGCACGACCTACACTGCATATGTCAAATGCAATACCATCGTGTGTCTAGGATGCACGCGAATCCAGCAGTTGACTACTTGGTAAAAGAATTGCAGTATACTCTCGTTACATGTTTGACGAGGTCTGGGGGTGGCCTTCACTTGAGGTGAGTTCAGTTGCTTCTTTTAGGTTTGTGGAAGCCAAGAATGCGTATAACGAACCGACAATTCATCAAGCTCGGGACTTGAATTTGAGGTTATTCGCCCTTAACTTTCAAGCATACACGCAATAAAGATACGAAAAGCAATGAGCCGGCCTACAAACTTTCCAAGTACTACTCGAAGCACATCAGGATAATTAAGACGAGCAGCCTTGATGTAATGGTTGAAAGTTTGTGCTTATATGTAGCTGCCCTGCCCATGCCAGCCATTTAAACATCAGATAAAGTTACAGAAATAGCACATTCAAGTCCTCGCCAGTGACGAACTGACGATGCAGCACTTCGCCATGAAGGGTAGCAATGCTGCTATCCTCACGACAATAATGATGTCCTTTCAAGCCCTCGCCATTGCAGGTGCCATGGAACTGTCAGTGCCGCAAGTGATCTTCGTGTTCGGCGACGGGGCACTGGACGTTGGAAACAACCTCTATGTGCCAGGAGGCGCGGAGGTTGGGGAACCCACGCGAGCCGACCACCCTTACTATGGCATGGATTTGCCAGGAGGAACTCCCACCGGGCGGTTCAGCAATGGATACAACCTCGCTGATTTCATTGGTACATATATATATCTATGTGCTATGCTATATATAGCTATCTATACCTCAGTTATTGACTCGTGTGTGTTGGGTTGGGTGGCACACAGCTAAGGCCTTCGGATTTGAGATGAGCCCGCCGGCATCTGAGTCACTTCCCAAGCCCAGCCCTACCAAAATGGAAGGTTTCACCGGTGTCAACTATGCAACCGGAGATGCGGGTATCCGAAATTTCACTGTAAGTCAAGTCAATGCGTATAAGCATGTTGAGTGCGGTGAGTTTCAAGAATGGAGGGGTTGGCTAGTCCAACCGTTCTTCCATTCCATATCATGTTATCAGCAATCAATTAGTCGCAGAGAGGCGGAAACTATTTTCATTTTCTAAAAAAAAAAGCAATCAATTAGTGACCTGGTAACAAATTAAAGGTTAACTGCATGTCAAATTTTAATGAGTTCAATGCTTACATCCCTATTGTGAAGAAAGCGTTGAATGAGATACTGATGATCACTGATCCCATGATTTAACGGAATTGCAAACTTGCAGAATGGGGACATTACTAATCCATTACTGTACCAAATTGGGTTCTTTGCGTCCACGAGAACCCAGCTGAAGACTCTGCTTGGTGGCCACAAACAGCTGAACTATTTCCTGTCCAAATCCCTGTTCGTGGTGGGGATCGGCACCATGGACCTCTTCCCAGACTACAACCCCTATTGGGACAACCCCGAAAACAACAACCAGACCGAGGTGCAGCGCCTTATCAGCTTGTACGGTGAGGCCTTTAGAGCATCTCCAACAGTTATGTAAATTTGAGACACCTAAAACACTCATTTAGGGAGCTTTCTAAGGATTTAGGGAGCAAAATAAACTCCACTCCTCCAAAACACCCGAAATATGACTTCCAAAAATTTAAAATCTGATCACGTCATAGCCCATGACTGTTTGATTCGTTCCCAGTTGTCAATCATGCTCACACGTCAAGCAAAACACGTAATAGAAAACGTAAAGAAGAAGTTTACGTTTTCACTGTGTTGCTTCTTCTCTTCAGGACGACTGTCAACGCAGCGCATGTCTGGATCGAGGCCGGCGGTGAGGAATAGTTGGATTGAAGGCGATGACCACTAAAATGGAACCGCTAGGAGGCGAACAAGATGCGAGAGAGATCAATTTTGTCTCATACATGATTTTTGTGAAGAATTTCATGGATTTTTAGGCAGGATTTAAAATGGGGAAAGCATAAATTATCGGATTTGGAGCTCCCCGGCGGCGAGTATCAGTTGGCGGGGCGGTCTAGAAGCTGGAGTTGCAGGAGGCTCGGCACATTTAGGCACAGGAGGCGGCGGTGAATAGGGGGCCGCGTGCGTCTGGAGAGGCAGGAGGGTGGCTTGCGACGGCGAGGGGCGACAGCATGACTTTAGCGGTGACAGGCGGCGCCGTCGGCCTTCGGAACTGGACACGGAGAGGCATCGCGTCACGACAGAGGCCCAAGGTGCGGAGTGGGCGGTGGCCCGAGCTTGCGGACGGTGGCACCGGCAACGACGACCCGACTCAGCAGAAGGCGGCGGCACGGCGAATCGTCGCGGCATCATGGCGTTGGTGGCTCGAAGAAACAACGGGCGCGAGGGAATCCACCTTGCGCGGGCCAATTTGTCGCGGGAAGTGCGGGAGTGAGTCATTGGGAGTGCGTATAGCCTCCCCAGATGTGGCGATGGCTTCGGGGAAAATGGACCGGAGGTAAATTTAGAGACCTTGTTTTCAGAACTGTTGGAAGACTGTTTTAGCTGCTGATTCCCTTAATTTGTATTTAAGGAGTAATTATACAGAACTATTGGAGATGCTCAGAGCATCTCCAGCAATGGACCTCAAAACAAGGCCTCTACTTTCATTTTACAGGCCGGCGTACAAAAATAAAAGCCTAAAATCTAGCTTCAACTCCAGCAGTAAACTGACCCAAGACCTTATTTTATGTGAGAGCTAGTAAAAAAATATTGAGACTCATGAATAAAAGGGAGGATTGGAGGACCCTAGGAATGAGGGTTTAGAGATGGAGTTTGAGAGGACATGCAAAATAAGAGCCCAAGTAAGGTCTTTGCTGGAGTTGATTTTCTGGCTCAAGCTTCTAAATAATAGAGTAGGGGCCCAAGTAGAGGCCTTGCTGGAGATGCTCTTACCACGCTGCACGCCATGGGCGCGAGGAAGTTCGGGATCATCAACATCAGCCCCATCGGCTGCGGCCCCATCGTAATGGCGGTCACCCACGGCGACGATGCGTGCACATGAACATTGTCGCTCAAGAGTTCAACCGTGCTCTCACCCATCTCCTGTCCGACCTTCGGAGCAAGCTCCGTGGATTCCGCTACTCCCTCGCCGACTTTTACGGCTTCGCAAATGCCACCTTCGTGAACCCATCGGCTTCTGGTAATAGTTCAAACTTGGTTACTGAATTTGGTAGCTGGGATAGAGAAATTATATATTTGGCATGTACAATGTAGTGTAGTGTCTACTAATGATATGTTATTCTTTGGTTTTTAACTTCCGGTTCACGAACACCATGGGAACGTGTTGGACGGGTTCGACTCCGTGTTCCAATCGCACGGAATTCTGGTACTGGGATATTTATGGATACATGACGGAGCATGCAGCGAATCTGACTGCCACTGCATTTTACGGTGGCAGGAAAACTTCATGTGGTAAAAATATTTAATTTTTTTCATTTCCCCCTCATATGCAATGTCAAGCAATAATTAAGTTGAAGAGTACCGTATGTGATGCACATACGGCTCCAAGCATATATGCTAATATTATATTTACTAATTAGAGGCTCCTTTTAAGGTCTTCATGTTAATCGGAAGAAAATGCTAGAAATTCTCATTAAAAAACAAAACATCTGGCCGTACGAATTAAAATAAGATAAATAATAGCCTTTAGATTTAACATGATATAAATTACCCACCTATGCCATTACAAAAAATTTAGTCAAAAAGACCCTTAATAATTATTTATAAATTACCCACCATGCCATTGGCCCATTATGAGTAAATAAATAAATAAATTCGGAATTATAAAATAAATAGCCAAAAAACCCTTAATTCCTAATTATAAATTACCCACCATGCCACTATGAGTATAAAAAATAATTAGATTCGAAAATAGAAAAATAGCTAAAAAAAACCCATGATTCCTATTTCTAAATTAACCACTATGCCATTATGAGTCAAAAATAGTTGAATTTGGAATTATAAAAAAATAACCAAAAATATCTCTAATTCTTATTTCTAAATTACCCACCATGCCATTATGATCTACTCTCTCCGTCCCAGTTTATTTGGCAACTTGGCTACGTTTCTGGATGTCCAAGTTCATAGAATGTTCTATGAATTTGGATAGGTGCTTTGGTCAAATTCATAACACCTTTAATAAAGCTAATATATAACAGGAATGCCAATTATTCCGGACAGAGAGTTAGAGCATAAATTTGGGTTAAACATATTCCATCTAGACAATAATTCTTAAACATGTAGCAAATATGTTTCTTACGCTAAATAAATTTGGGTTAAACATATTCCATCTAGACAATAATTCTTAAATCTAGACAATAACAGCTGCAGCCGAGAAAGTTGAGTCGTGTTCAGGAATCCTGATCAACTCTGCAGCTGGTGGTAGGGACGAAGTCAGAATTGGGCAATCATGTACCATGTACACGTACCCATTACCTGGTTATTAACTAATCATAATATCCATCTTCAAATATATCCTATGCATCACTGGTTTCAGATATCTCTTGCATTGATTGGCTGACTAATTCACAATATCCGCCTTCAATCATATCGTATCATTGGTTTTTGCTATCTCTTGGCATTATAAAACTTCGGAGTTGCTAAGAGATAACTCACTAATTGCGATAAATAGGAGCACAGAGCCAAGGATATATTAACTAATCATAATATATATCCATGTACACGTACCCATTACCTGGTTATTAAGTAATCATAATATCCATCTTCAAATATATCCTATGCATCAATTGGCTGACTCATCCTATGCATCACAGGTTTCAGATACCGTTTCGATATATCCTATGCATCACAGGTTTCGGATACCTTTTGCATTAATTGCCTGACTAATCTTCAATATCCGTCTTCAATCATATCGTATCACTGGTTTTTGCTATGTCTTGGCATTATAAAACTTAGGAGTTGCTAAGAGAGATGACTCTTTAATTGCTATAGTAGGAGCACATTACCTGGTTATTAACTAATCATAATATCCATCTTCATATATATCCTATGCGTCATAGGTTTGAGATACCTCTTGCATTAATTGGCTAACTAATCCACAATATCTGTCTTTTTTTTTTTGACTGGTCCACAATATCTGTCTTCAATCATATTGCTATCTCTTGGCATTATAAAACTTATAAGTTGCTAAGAGAGATGACTGCTAATTGCTATAAATAGGAGCACATAGCCAAGGACCACTCATCGTGTGCAAAAGTGAGTTGCATGCATTTGTTCTTTCACAGTCGTAGCAACAAGCAAGATGACCCTTAACAACAAAGCGGCATGTCTTCTCTTCCTGGTTTTCGCAATAACCGCGTGTTGTTCCGACAGAGCAGCGGCCTTTAAGTCAATACACTGCATTATGAAAGACCATATCCTGGAGCACTGCCATGATTTCCTCCGCAACTCGGTATACGGCAACATCCCTGTCCTGCCAACTAAAGATTCCGAGTGCTGCAAGAAGGCGCGCGTGGTGCCAATCTGGGATCAACTCATCGAGTGTCTGACAGAGGAACAAAAGAAGAACACTATTTTGACAGGAAGGATTAGGAGGCTCGGCGAAATTTGCAAGCTACCGACCGGCCTAGGAACCCCACCCCCCCATCCCATAAATATATAGTCGATAAAATCGATGCTTAATGTATATCGGATATTGTATTTATTAAAGATAAATAAGAACTGATCTTATTGAACTGTGTCTATTTAATGGATGACAGATCCCTATTTGGTTTAGAGCAAAATCAACATCTCAATTGATTTTGCGTAAACCAAACTTTGGTGCTCGTTTGGGTTTTAGTTTGTTCATTTTTAAATTGTTTGTTCTACACTAACAATGTGAAAATGGAGTGAGTACATGATGAAAGCAAGGTTGGAACTTGGTTCCTTTATCTAAAAACTTACGCTCTCTATAAGTAACCAAAATTCAGAGCAACACTCTCGATGGCGCGAAAGGGCCTCTAGCCTAGCGGTTAGAGCACTTGAGTAGCATCTAGCAGACCTGGGTTCAACTCTCCGTGAGCCTGAATAACCAGACTGAAATAAAAAAAATAAGAAAAATAAGTTGGGGTTTCCCTACTGACTTGCGAGACGGCGGAACCTGAAGATCGACAACTGGGGCTGCATCTCGATTTAACCTGCGCGTACGTCCTCTCGTCTGACCATCGTCACAGTGCTTCAGCTAATTAACAAAAGTTCAAAACAACAAGGCACTGGACCACGGACGACTTGCGACGGCGGAAACGAAGGCGGCTGCTTTTCTTTGTCCTTGCAATCGATCGAGCCGGACAAGGCAACGGAGTTAAGGCCTTCACTATCTAATTTTTTAGATAATAGGAAAAAAAATATCCCGGCCTAGCTTGGCCTAACTAGGAGGTTACAACCTACAAACTTACAAGACTTTCATCTGTGTGAATGGGAATAAAAAACGCACACAATATCATAACAAAGTTCGGATAAGGAGACCCATTAACAACAAAGTTTATTAGTAAATCTCCATCCATGGTGCACAAAGACCTCCATTGCCAACACTTCCAATCATCGGCAAGCACCTCTCATCATCTCCTTAATTGTCTTCATCATTCTTTACTAAAACCGAAGCCAATGTGTCCTCCGAAAGAGTAACTGCATAGAAGTTTTCATAGGTGTCGTATCAAAAACCATCCCATAATCACATGACAATGTTTTTTTTTTCTCGAAAACACAGGAGAGCTGCGCTTCATTATATTAAGAAGAAAAATTGGGACAAAAACCCAGTACAACACACACCACACACACGCTGTCACATTCGCTAATCACATGCCAATGCTAAAAAGACTTTTACTCCAACCCGTCCCCTACCTCTATCCCTGAGTGCCATGGTGGCGGCCACACGTCCTCCGTTGACCCCGCCACCAGAATGGCCTCACCGGCTTCCTGGCCTCTTCCTGTTGAACATATCTATCCGTCAGCCGGGCAATAGTAGGTGGGCACTTCAAACTTGACGGGGACGCGCACGGAACGCTGGCGGCCAAGCCAGGCTGCTTGACGGAGGAATTGCAGCTAGCGGATTGTTGATGATTTTCTTCGTTAAATTTGCAGAAAGAATCCTGATTTGTTATTTAAAAAAACTTGATTTGTATTGCTTTTAGAAAATATCTAATTATAATTACTGTGATATTATATTTCTGCAAAAGCTCTGGGGAGGGGTGGGGGGGGGGGGGGGGGGGGGGGCGCGGCATATGCACCATTCCGTAGCAGCGTTACCAGGCTACCCACTTAAAACACCAGATAAACTTTCGGCAGTATGTCACACCCAGTTTTAAGGACAAAACTGAATGCATAGCTGTATGTGTGCCAGGATCAAGTTCCACACATATAGAGACAATAGTGAAATAAACAGTATAACCAGTGTCATTATTACATCGTCTCAGCGTATCATTATTACAATATCCGAATGAAATGTCTCATAAGACTAGATAAAACGGCAGCGGAAGACACCCAAACGCACAGGCAGTCGACTGGGAGACAGCACGCCTAGTATTCCTCATCGAAGTACTCCATGGCGCCTTCATCTTCTGAGCAGCATTTCAATGTAGAGTGGGGAATAGCAAGTGTGAGTACATGTCGTACTCCGCAAGTAGGGAAAAAAAATGACATGCAAGCTTAATAGAAGAAAGGCTATAACATGGTTCATTTGCATAAATGCCAACTATAACATAAGACACAGTTTATAAAGCAACCTATATTACTAGGTGTGTTGAGACTACCCATCAATTAAATTAAGTAAATTAAACCAAACTCCACACAGGAGACAGTCCACAGAGGACAACGGTTCACACAGGACCGTGAGGAAAAAGATCCCCCAGATTCATATGTTTCACCCAGAAACCACCCAACCAACCAGCACCCACTAATCATGTGAGATGGCCATGCCGCTCATAACCGTGAGCACGGCTTTCATGAAAGTTTTACACTCTGCAGAGGTGGCACCACTTTACCCACAAGATAGAGATTCCCGTAGAGCCATTCCACTTCCGAGGTAGATGACCGGGGTTTCTCTACTAGCCTTTACAAAGAATGCTCCCAACAATGTAACTCGCTCATTGAGGTTCCACAGCCGTACATAAGTGTTGGTTCACAGAACCCACAGTTCACACAGGACCATGACTCAAGAGCCAACACCCCAGCTGCCCCCTCTGATGCCAGGCGGTTCCCAGGATCACAAAGCATTCATTCCCCACTCTCCCAATAGCGAGTACAAAATTAAGAACACCCTAATTATTTGGCTAGCCTACCCATTATCAGTCTTGTGATGGCACTGTTGTCATGGTTACATGCTCCACGAACCGGTCCTTAGCTGATCCGAGCAAGAACTAATCACAAACCAAATGTTCACCGAGAACCATCCAAACCATCCCCTTGCTCAGACCCTAGCTTTCCAAGTTGCTAAACGGATTAGCAGGTTAACACTTAGTTAAAGTATACCATTAGTCAAGATTAACATGATAAGGTGATTGACTCCAACAGTAAAGCTAAGCAAAAGCTACCCAAAGACAACCACCGTAAGCTAAGCTAGGGCGACAAGGAATGATATGGAACAGGTAAAGTAGACACATAGGATTCAATATTAAACAAGCATGCATGTTTATAAAAGACACATTTAAAACATAGGTTCAGAATGGTCAAGGACACTTGCCTGTATCCCCTGCTGCTGCTTGCTCAAACTCTTGGTCTTGGAAGTTCTCAAACGGCTCCTCTTCTAATAACGGTAACATGCAAAGCACACATACACAAACAATAAGGAACAGTACACCAAACAGTACCAAAATGCTACAAAAACTGTACTAAAAGCTAGAGCTCGTTCCTACGATCGCGTGAGCGCAAGAATCGCTTAAATCGGAGTTACGAGTAAAAAATTATGAGCTTTTGAAGTTTTAGGGGTTAAAATAGAAAACAGAAACGTTTAAGGGTTGATTTGTAATTACAGAAAGGTATGAGGGCTTATTTGTAAATAATAAAAAGTTTAGGGACTAAAGTGCAAAGTTTTGGACTGAAACATAAATTAAATAAAAATCAGGGGTGTTTTTGTAAAATTACAGGACTTAAATGTAATGTTATAAAAGACCGAGGGCTTAACTGTAAATTACCTTTTTCCTGGAAATTAAGTTGATTTAAACAAAAAGAAAAAGGTATTTTAAATAAAAGAAAATCGTGGACCGGGTCTATGGCGCCCGTGGACCGAACTGAGGACCTCGGTCCATGGGTCCACCGTGGACCACATCGCCGGAGACTACGGGTCGCGGCGGCGCTTCGCCGGAGATCGGCCGGAACGGCGTCGCGATGGTCGAAACCTCGCCGCGGAAGGCCTGGGAGCACGAGACGACGAAGGCGAACCCACCTAGGCGGTCGCGCGGGGTCGGCGAAGTCCGGGAGGCGGTCGGCGACGACGCAGAACGGCGGTGAGGTGGCGGTGACGGCGGGAAGTGACGTCGGGGCGTCGGGCTCGACGAGATCAGGTGGCGGAGTGGCGGTGCGTCACGGGGAAACTCGTCGAGGTGGCGGCGGCGTCCGGGGCGTCGTCCTTGGCCGTCGATGCGAGCTCGGCGGCGGCGACAATGGTGGCGGCGGCTAGGGTTTCACGAGCTCGGGCAGGCGGCGGCAAAACGGCGAAAAGGCGGCGCGGGGGTGTGGGCGGCTGCTTAAATAGGCAAGGGAAGGGGCACGCACGCCCAGGCCGAGTCGGAGGCGGCGGCGCGCGGCGTACGGTGCGGCGGCGCAGCTAGGGTTTGGCGGCGGGCCGCGCGCGGGCTTGCGGGGGCCGCGGCCGGGCTGGCGCTCGGGCTCGGCGCGGGGATACAGGCCCGCGGTGCGAGTTGGGCCAGGCGGGGAAAGAGCAGGCCGGCCCAAGAGTGAAGGAAAAAGAGAGAGAAAAAGGAAAAGAGCAAATGGGCCAAGGGAATTTGGCCCAGCGACCGGCTTGCGATTTTATTTCTCCTTTTCTATTTCTATTTCCTCTTCTATTTTCTACACTAAACAAAAACGATTCCTACTCGGATTTTAAATACTTTTGCCATCCCTACTGCAAATCTAATCCAACATGAATGCAACAAACAATTATTTTATAACCTAAATTAATTTATTTAATTTAGAAAATAGTTCTTTTACCTAGTAAAAATGATAACACCATAATTAAATCTGAGAAGTTTTAATCTATTTCAAAAAGGTTTTAAAATGTAGTGAAATTTAAGTCACATTCCAAAATTTGAAATTTTGGGGTGTGACACAGTAGCACATTCAGGTCCTCGCCAGTGACAATGCAGCACTTAGCCATGAAGGGTAGCACATTGTATATTAACATCTCACTCAAGGTGAAGAATTGCATGATTGTATTGCTCACGTGGTATCTGGTGTCAAACCTTTAGGATTTTGGATCTTCGTGTGCACGTCCTCCGTTTAGAAATAGAGAGTGTGTTTTGACTACCAAAAAAAGCAAGCTTTAACTGCAATTTTCTTCGATATATATACGAACTACAGTTACAAAATCATAGTGATGAGGTTACCTTTAATTATGCAGATCAAATGGTATAATTTTTCACTAGAAAATCCTGATATTGTTAGATAAATTGTCGGTCAAAGCTCAAAATTGAGCTGCTTCTGCGCCTACTATTTCTGAACAGAGAAAATAAGTGACACGTCCCTAACGTGTCCTGGCAATTTAATTATTCGGCAGTCGGCACTTCAAGACTGGTGGAGTAATAACACTTTGTAAGAGGGCTACGAGGATCATCAGAGTTTCAAATAACAGCGCAAGCTAACCCAAGGTAACAAAAAGATCTGTTTTATTCTTCTCCGTGGCACTTATTACTCTATATATCATTTCCAGTATATGCCAAACAGCTAGTACATTTCAAGCAACTTTGGCATTCCAACTGGTGACTAGGCACATTGACACTTGACTGGCTGACGTACAAACCATCCAACTTTATGGCGCGCGGCGCGGCATATGCAATTCATCCTTTCATGGTGATCAACCGCTTGAAGTTAACTGGCGTGGTGAACGCTTTGCCACCGTAAAATTCTGCGGCGGTTACGTTAGCGGCCTGCTCCGTCATGTACCCGTCGTCCCAGAACCAGTAGTGCGGTTGGAGCAGGGAGCCCTGAAGTAGGAGCTGGGCATGCAGGGCCCTTCGCAGCATGCGCTGTTAACGTTGGCGAACCCTGTAAAATAGCAGAGAGCATGCATGCGCATCCAGCCATTGTATCAGAAGCCATGTACTACTTCCAGATACATTGCTCAACCAAGCATGCATCTTGATGTTCTTGGTTCACAAATTGTGCGTGCGTTAATGATATGATATTGATTTACCTGCAGCCGACGGGTTCGCGAAGGTGGCGTTGGAGAATCCATAGAAGTCGGCGAGCGAGTACCGGAAGCGGCGGAGCTTGGCGGCGAGGCCGGACAGGAGGGGCCCCAGGGCGGCATTGAACTCGGCGGCCAGCCTGTTCATGCCCTCGTCGCAGCCGCCGCCGTGGCCGGAGCTCCCCTGCACCGACGGCGCGCACCCGATGAGGCCGACGTTGATGACCCCGAACTTCCTCGCGCCCATGCCGTGCAGCGCCGTGAGCGTCGCCGCGTACATGTCCATGAGGCGCTGGACTCTGGTCTTGTCGTCCGTGGGCGGATCGAACGGGTTGCTCTCCGGGAGGAGGTCCATGGTGCCCACTCCGATGAGGAAGAAGGATTTGGACAGGAACTGGTTCAGTCGCTTGTTGCGGCCGCCGAGGAGATCCTTCAGCTGGGCTACCGTGCAGTTGAAGTTTGCCACTTGCGCCGACAACGGAACGGTCATATCTGCGTTCTGCAAATATTTGTGTTGCGTGTCGATCTCTTCATTGCGTTCCACTTGCAAAAATTTTAACAGTATGATGATTGAGTTGACTTACCGTAGACATCCGGATCCCAGCGTCAGCGGAGGCGTAGTTTACGCCGGTGAAGCCCTCCATTTTGGTCGGGCCGGGATTCGGAAATGACGCGTTAGCCGGCGGGCTCATCTCGAATCCCATGGCCATCGCTGCGCGCCACGCACAAGACGCACAAGTCAGACATGCCGCCGATCACGAACTCACGATCGACAACTTGTATATATACATGGATATATAGATATGACATATATATGTAGGTATGCAGGTAAATACGTTACCGATGAAGTCGGCGAGGTTGTATCCATTGCTGAACCGGCCGGTAGGGTTGTTTCCTGGAGGGAAGTCGATGCCGTAGTAAAGGTGGTTTGCATGGGGAGCGTCCCCCATCTCCCCTCCAGTCAAGACGTTGTTGTTGCCCACATCCAGGGCCCCGTCACCGAACACAAAGATCGCCGGCACCTGTGCCGCCGGCGCCGGTGGTGGTGCCGGCTGTGCTACAGCAGCTGTAGCGCCGGCTACAGCTTGGAAGGATACGGTTAAGACCCAAAGGGTGGAAACCATTCTTGTCGTCATGGCTCGATGGCAAATATATGCTGTACTAGCTAGATAGATGTGGAAGCTTTGATGGACAAGGGCTTGTCTCAGGAAGGTACTTATAGGCAAAGTTCGAGATATCTTAGCTAGCTTCCTACATTTCCACTCCCTCTTTCCCTTTCTACCTCCAAATACTTCCTCGCATGCTTCTGTGTACTAAAGTCAGCAACATCAGAGTCAAGTCACGTCAGCTTGAATCAATCACAGAGAAATCCTGTGATCTAACTTTTTTTTGTACATGCACCAGGCGGTTGACCGTGTGGAGCCTGTCTCTATGTACCTATGACCTATCCTACTTCTGACTTGCATTGCAAACATTCCCGTGTTACATCGGGAGACACTGCCGCACTCCTGCCGCAGCCGTGTCCACTGTACGACGCTATCATCATCCAGCACGCAGGGCTCTTGCGAATCAAGCAACAGCGCAGCAGCTGATGATAATGTAGTAGAGTTTATTTCCCATTAACTAGTATTTCCTCCATCCCAGTTTACTTGGCATCTTAGCCTCATCCAGTTTTCTCAAAATAATTAACATTCTCACTTCTCGATGCATCTTTTTCTCTTTCTCGTTTCTTGTGAACCAACCTTTACCAACTTTTCTTAGTCTACGTGCCAAGAGCTAAAACATCAATTATTTTGAGACGGATGGAGTAATATAGTTTTATCTTGTCACACACTCTAAACCCTTGCGTATTTATACATCAAGTGACCGAGTCAACAAAGAAATATTCATTGTATGCAAATCTCCGCTACAAGTGGAATCTTTAGCTTAATGAATGTAGCAATTTTCATATCACTCCAGGGATCCTACACGTTAGCTTTACTGCATGCCATGAGTCGTCACAAGAAAAAAAATAACTTTGGATGGCCAAAACCATTTGGTATGTCTCGCAAAAAAAAACCATTTGGTACGACTCTAAGGATGGTGAAAAAGCTAAGTCAATTTTCTTTCGCGCCTTGTTGGGGGAAGGGGCTTCATCGCCAGTGGCTAGTTTAGAGCGAGGTGTATACGGCTGGCCCGGCGAGATAGAAATGTCACTATGGTAATCAATTAGTTTTGTCACGTGAATTGAACATTTCGATTGGGCAGCCTCCCAACAACACAGGAAGCCATCGCACCCTCTTGCACCACCTGGCCGGCGCTCAAAGGGGTAGATGCTGCGGAGGGCAAGGAAAGGCACATGGCACGCGCGCCTCTGTGCTTGGAGCTGTCTGCCGTGCCCGGAGGTGCATCGGGTCCGGCCGGTGACAGGGCAGGAAGAAAGCAGTATGGCTGTTTCAGTCACGACGGCTCGTTGCACTTAATTAATCACAGCCACCATCTCTAGCACCGCCGGCTCATGAGTTTGCGCGGTGAAGTCACCAGCTGTTGAATGCTCTGTCTCTGTTCCCGTGGTGCTAGTACTAGTACATACAGCAGCACATCGAGTACGAAGACTGGGTCAGCACGAGCTCGTCCAGCCCGACATCGTCAGTGTCTGAGCCCACAACGTGAGCAAGCAGAGCAGAAATCAAGAAGTCTCGTTGGCCGTGCGTTAAGTCGAACACTTGGCGTGCACAATCTTCGCGATCTTATACGAGAGCTTCGGTTTCGAGTTTCGATCGACCACAAGCTTGGCTCAAGTCAATAACAACCCGTCGAATTAGTTAGCTGAGCCAACGGCAACGGGTAAGAATGCAGCAGCTATTTCTTCTTCGACTGATTAGTTGAGGAGGAAGCACTCTGCTCCACACCTGCGGGCCGGGGAGTGTGATGCATCAGATTTGGCCCAAACCAGGACCCAAGGGAAGCCCAGGATTTGACGAAACCTCTTGCGCGGTAAGAAACGCGTGGTGATTTGTTTCCTCGTTTTGGACGCATCAATGCACGAACCTATAAACTCTGAAACTACTCTGAAACTCAAACGCGATTGCTACTGGCGTGCACAGGTGAACAGATGCCATGGCGTGGCGACACGTTTGGGATGGTGCCTTTCCCTGGCCTGAACGCTATTCACTCTGCTTTCCTTTCAGACGGCAGGCGGAACTACCGCAAACAAAGTTCTGTGTTCTCTGCTCTGACGACGCGCGAGTTCGAACAAAGTTCAGCTAGCTTAGCTTCCATGCGTGCATATGCAAGCAATCCCGGTTCCTGCGAATTAAGCAGTAGATGCAGCTTTAGCTCTTTCGTGACCCTGCACAACACGCACTGTTGGAATAAACCAGTGTCTCTCTGACTGGGTGGCCCTTTGAGCCGCCGCTGCGTCTATATATACAACAGCACATATATAGTGATCGATGCATGCTAGGGTAGGGTTCCATTCGAGATCTCCATCCCACGCCAGGCCAGTTTTTAATTAATTCGTAGCTCACTTCGGTTCGTGTCCGCCAACGCTACTTCCTCCTCTCTCTATTTTTTTTTAGCATGCAGAGTGATATTCTTGTGCAATATTTTTCCTGTGCTGGACAATTGATGTGTAGTACTAATTATATACTTCATGTGAAAAACAGGACACGGTTGAGACGCGGATCAACGATGCCGACGCTCACGCTCCATCAGTGCACAAAGCTCTTCATCCGCGTCATGCAGTCAATCCTCGCCGCCGGCGCGCTCGCCCTCATGGTCACCGATGCCGACGACCTCACCCCCCGCTCTCCCGCATTCGAGTAGGTTTCTTTCTTTCTTTCTTTTCATCCCGACTCATGCATCCTGGATGAATTAATGGTTGAATGTTTATCGTTCCCTTCTTCAGTTACTTTAGCATACGTATATACGTTTTCTTTGATTTCTGGTAACAATCGAGTTGGCTGTTTGCATTGTCCGGCTGCCTGTAGACCCCTTTATTCGGCTGCCGCTCTACAACTTGTGTGGAGCCTACTGGGCATCTTTGATGTGCTCCTGGAGCTGCATCCAAGCCAGTTTGGGAGGCCCCTCGCTGCCTTGTTTAATACCGTTGGAGATGCGGTGAGTTGTCGATCGATCGATACAACCTCTAACCTCTTTAAATCAACTAATTAAGCAAAGAATGGCTTTCCTTTAACCACATACTTATATAGTTACATTATTTCGGTCTTGTCTGCAAGAGCTTAATGAAACTGATTTGGACCGCGACAACGTTGTCGCAGGACATGGCCCCCATGATGTTGTCCTACGATGATTTGACGAGGTTCGCGGCCGTGATGGGAATTGCGCGCGCGAGCCTTTCTGGCCAGCTCACACTCTTGATCCAAAGTCTCGTCAACAACTGAGGTTCATATAGCTAGCTAGTCAGAGTTAGGGCTATTAGTCATATATTTCTGAGAATAGTGTGGTACGAAGAGAGCTTATCAATTATATTATTGCTACTAGCTAGCTTAACTTCGTCGCAAAAAAAAAAAATACTAGCTAGCTTAACTGTTGTGGCTAACGAGTAGTGAGTGATGTGCACTTTCAGATAGAGATAAAATATGTTGTATTGATGTGTGGATTAAAATATGTACAGTCGATTGCTTTCTCTCTGATATTTTTTTTAGAAAAAGGAATATGCATTAATATTCCAACCTCCGTATGGATTGATACATATAGCTGCTCTCTCTGACAAATTCGTATAATGATACAAAATTATGAATTTGGCTTGGCTGTGACATAGTGTGCGAGAATATAAACAAAAAGTTGGGCATGTAAAAAAGAACAGTCCATGTTGGTTCATTTTTTTAGACAAAAAGTCCATGTTGGTTCATGCATCAAGATGAGCAAGTTTGATCCAAAAAATCAAGATGAGCAAACTGAGCAGTTAGCACCTGTGATCGGATCCAAACGCCAGTAAACGCGGTTGCTACTTGTGTGCATGCATGAGCAGAGGGCGTGGCATGGCGACACCTGGATCGGGATGGTTCCTTTCCTTCCTTGAGCAGCGACCTGAAGCTAGCGCGCTGCTCGCTCTGCTCCCATACGGTAGAATTTTGCGCTGTTACCGAACGAACGGGAAGGATATATTCGTTGCGGAGGAATGCAAAGCAAAGCTCTGACGACGCGTTGCGTTTGCCGTTATCCTGAACGACATTCTTTTCCCCTAGCTAGCACGCATCGCATGCAAGTAACTTTACCTCGTTTCGGTGTCAAAAAAAAAAAAGAAAAAACTTTACCTCGTTTCCCCTTCCGTTGCTAGCACTGTTGGAACGAATTTGTCTCGTCCCCCTTAGCCTACACAGCTTTTTTTTTTAACTTTTACTCGCGCTATTTCATTTTTGGTGAAAGGTGTAAACGAGATCATACACAGCTGACCGGCAGTGTGTGTTTTTTTTTTAAGCATAGGCAGTGTGTTTTGAGGCATCAAGCAGGAGCTTAGCCAAGTGCGAATTTTTACACTCGGACAATGGCCTGGAACAAGGCCTGATGGTGGCCTTTTCTTGTCAGGACAAGCGTCTTTTAGCCCAGCCCACTGGACCAGACCCAACAGTTCGCCCGGCGAGGCTTTCCGTTCAAAATCCATGGTCGCCGCGCCAGCGTCTCGACGAAACAAGCTATCTGACAGCGGTTTCAGGCCAGGACCGTCGCTGTGCCTCCACGCAGCTACAAAAGAATTTGTTGTGCATGCATGGATTGAATGGAATGGAAAGAACTGCATAGTCAGTGGCGGATCCAGCGGGGCAGCAGGGGGGGCTCGAGCCCCCCCTACTGCCCGGCGGACAGGGGAGCCCCCCCTTAGCCCCCCCTTGATTTTTGTTGCCATGGGAAGAGAGATCGGGGATGCTGGAGGTTGAAGATGAGTCGTCTCTGCGAGTTGGGCCAGCAGTTTAGTATTTGGGCCATTCTCTCATCAGTACAATCCAGTCCAATAACCATTGATCACTAAGATCCAGTAACAAAAGGCCCAACTAGATAGGAAATGAGCCCATCACGTTGCATCCCCTCCACCCAGAGAGGCTCCTCGATCCCTTAATCCAAATCCTTGCGTCAGGGCGCGGCGCGGCATGAGGGCGAGACGCGAGCGCGCACCGCGAGCAGCGGTAGCATGCGGCGTCAAGGGGAGCAGCGGGTGCGTGCGACGTCAAGGCAAGCAGCGGGTGCGTGTAGCGTCGGCAAGCCGGCAGTTGCATATACTGGCTGTGGAGGTAATGCCCAACTCAAAATTCAGGCAAATCTGAAACTCATTCTCTCTAGAAGTTTTTGCCCAAGTCTGAAATTTAGCCACAAATTTGCAAACGCTGATGGGAGCAAAGACCGATTGTGCACACAAGTGAACAGAGCTTTGAAATGTGGGTGGGTGAGTGGCCAGCATCTAGCTTCTTAGCGTCGTCTCGCGTGGGTGGCTTGCACAAAAATTGGCAAAACAATATTGTAGCATGCAAGTAGTGTCTTCTATCCAATCGCTAAGCAAAACCAACACCTTCTTTACAGTACACCGTAGCAATTGACCCTCGCTATATCTTTATTGACGCTTTGCCATCGTGCGGTTCAGCCCCCCCTACAGTTTTCGTCTGGCTCCGCCACTGTGCATAGTTTACACACGTATGCCTCCAAAGGGACAAACTCCTAGCTACAAAAGCTGGTGTTGCAAGTAGAGACTCTAGAGATTTTTTTATTATTTAAACCATTTTTAGATAATATTTTAAGAATAGACTGCAGGAAATTTTATTTCCAAGATCTAGACCATTTGGTCGCGCCAGACCGACCGACGTGACTGAGACTAGAGTCACGTCTAACTGACCGGCGCGACTACTTCCACGTCAGCGCAGGCCGACACGTAGGATTGCTAGGAGCCGGATTGATTAGCGAGTCACGCCAACTTGGCTAGCGTGACTAATATTGGTGTCACGCCGTACCAATCGGCGCGACCGAACCACTACCCAGCGCGCTGGCACAGTACATTGGCAGTATCAATAAACTAATGCATGCACGGTGCCAGTTCACGTCAGCTTGTGGTGCGTCTCGGTGTTTCACACGGGTTCCAAAGGAGCGAGCATTATTTATTACTAACCTCCGTTCACAAATACTTGGCAATGTTGACTTTTACTGTTTACACTTTGACTGACAATAACATTTTAAATTTTTAGTTACTGGTGCTAACAATTGTATTAATAGATTTGTAACAAAAAATACTTCAAACATGTATTTTGTTCCTATGTAATTGTAAAAAAAGATATAGAAAAGACGAATGGTCAAATAGTGATTGAAAAAGTCAAAATTGCCAATTATTTGTGAACGGAGGTTTGTATTCTACTGCTACTAGTACACCATGGACCTCTCCCTCTCTCTTCCTCAATCGGAGTAGTACAGTATTCTTCTCCTGACCCACTCTCTCTCAAAATCTGCACACCATGTACCGCTCCATCACTGGAATGCGTGCGAGCCCTCCATCACAGGTTCCAACCTGGAATGCGTACGAGCCCTCCATCACAGGTTCCAACAGACCTTGCCGAGCACTGTATGCCGAGAAGCTCATGGCCAGAGTACACACGTTCAAGAGAGCCATGAGCTAGATGTGTACACGTTCAACGCTTTTAAAACTATACAGACTTGCCGCTAAAATCCTAACTCACTTGGAAGAAAATCTATCTAGAATCATAGGTTTTTCTTTGTTTTAAAATATGTCCTATTACTCCATGAGGGGGTAAGAAGTCATTTTTTTTTTGCGAATTACACAGTACAACTCAAAACTCACAACGCATGCACACCCACCCTTATAAATGTACATACGCAAACCCTACCCTTATGAACATCTTCGAAGACTGAGCCGGTAAATCCTCGAGATTTACGAAGTCACCGCTGGCGTCTCGCTTGTCGACGGCCACGTCGGCTAGCACTGAAAGCACAACGCCGTTAAATCCTAGAAAATTCGCTCTCACGGGTAGTCGAACCCAGGACCTGAGGTGCTACTGAGGCTTTTGTAACCACGGGTAAGAAGTCTTCGATATAGTTAAAATAAACGGTCCACAGTTAGTTTAACGTTAGTCTCGCTTCTCATTTTAATATTAACACGGTTTTCAAAACATCAATTTGCTACGAATAAATACAACTAGAGAAATTTTTTTATTTACCATTGAAATTTATTAGACTTGTTTTATTTACCATCGAAATTTTAGGTTTGTCTTATCTGCCATCCAATCCAAAATTAATTCAAATATCTACCGATCAACCGTACATTTACACGGTTAATTTAGATTGCAGTTTTCAAGCTATAGAAGTATATATAGGAGTAGCTACTACTAGTGCGGCAGTGTCTGAGTAACTAAGCATGACATTTTTTTTACATTTGTCTATTATTAATAATGTACTTTATGTGTACAGGGATTATATGATTAAAAATGTAGACAGCTAACATAGACATTTGAATGGGTTAGCGTGCACCAGCCGCAGAAAAAAAAAACAATCAAGACCAAGCAGGCTGATACTGCTACTTCGCATCGTTCCGCGTGAAGAGAGCAGAAAAAGGACTCGACCTTTTTCGTCAGTTCTATGCGTCCCGTCGGTGCAGTGCTATGCGTCAGTGCTACACGCAGGTGGGCCACCCATCCAGGCAGCCCTTCATCATTTCGCTGCGTACAGTATAACAGATGCACAGTTTCTTATCGGTGTTGTCAGTCGTGCTTTCTTTGAGTCACTTCAGATGTGAGCAGTAGGTGGAGTAAGAGCTTGGGGAGTCACGCCCATCCATCTGGCGTGACCGGCTTTTCAGTCACGCCAAACAAATTGGCGCGACTCCTTTTTCTGTCTGGTCCCCCATTATCCGACGTGGCTTTCTACGCTGGCGTGGAATTAGTCACGCCGGTCAATTTGGCGTGACTATAGTTTTGGTCACGCCAATCCATTTGGGGTGTGACCAAATGGTCTAGATGTTAGAAATAAAATCCTGTACAGTCTATCTTTAAAATATTAATTAAAAAAGGTTTAAATAATAAAAAAAACTCGAGACTCTACTGCTCAAGTAAAATGCTCTGTTCAAAACAGAGTATGTGCTTCTGTTTACGTCGTAGTACATGCATTTCGAAATAAGAAAACTCTCTGATTCAGCACGTTTCCTTGCTCAGGCAGCCCTTCAAACGTTCCCATCCCATGGGAGCCCATGCATCCCATTTTCCGTAGTTTGCTTATGATCAAAACAAAAGCATCCGGTCCTTAAAAAGAAAATATATTCGATTCTTGACCTGTCACTGGAAATTTTCAGAGTAACACAGGTTGTAAGGTGCGGATCGAAGTAGGATTATACCGAAGACTGCAAGTATCCAACTTGTGCTAACCATGACTCTTTCAGCTCTAATTATGGATTGGCGCAAAGATTTAAGAATGCAAATACCGGTGCTTTTGTCGTGCGTAATCAAAGGAGTTGTATTGTAAGTTTGTTGGGCAATTTCACACTGGCAAACTAGATCATTGGTCAGCATGTACTACAACAGACAGATATAGATAGATAAACAGTTGTAGAACTTGAATAGATTAGCCCACTACAAAAGTGTGTTCTCTAGCAGGAAACACAAGCATTGTACAATTGTCTGCAGCCAAGCCGCCTGCATCGGGGAACAAAACTCCTAGAGCTTCCCACAGTGGTAGAGAATAAGCATAAGTAGCATAATAGGGCCTCTGTTCACATATTACATTTAGAGCTCTTTACAACCCCAAGGTCGAGGCTCTGTTTGTAACGATACACATTCAGACGCGATCAACACATGGAGCTGTCGTCGTAGCTGAAGCTGAAGTCGAAGCCTTCCCAGTGGACGATGCTCGTGTCGCCGATGTTGGGCACGCCGCAGGAGCTCTGATCCATCACCGGCACATGATCCAAGTAAGGGTCGGCATATGTCATCTCCGCAATCATGGCCGCGACGTGTTGGAAGCCTTCAAAAGCGTGCACTGCGCCGTCCTGCGCCAAGCTGGCTGACTCTTGATTGAACATCATCGTCGTCTGCTGCACTTGCTCTGCTTGGAACTCCCAGGTGGGCTCCTGTGCATATGTCGTCATCTCAGCCGCGATCTCGTCGCCCGAAGAGTTGTGCAGGATCGGTTGTTGACGTTCCGAAGCGTGCGTGCTGAAACCTTGATCGAACGTCGTCGTTCCGGAACCAGAAGTGTGCGCTGCTCCGGACTCTTGATCGAGCGATGTCGTCGCCGTAGTAGTAGAAGTCGAAGACCAGCTGCTGTCTTCGGCGACGCGCGGGCGCTGAGTCGCTGGTTCGCCGTCGTAGCCGTCAGGGACGCGCTTGCGCTTCTGGCCGTGGCCGGAGAAGGCAATGCTGCACAGCTTGAGGGACGGTTGCGCCGTGATGGTGTACTCGTGCATCACCCAACCCCTGCTGCCGTCGGTGCCCAAGTGAAAGTTGAGGTTGTGCCTGCTCCACTTCACCGTCTCGCCGCCGACGACCATCTCGTGGCCGAGGTCCTCGCGCAGGCGCTTCTGGCTCTTCCATGTCCCGCCGCCCTCGCAACGGCGATCCGGGCGCACGCCACCCTTGGGGTCGTGAACGAAGAAGAAGGCCTGGGCGCCGTCGTGGTCGGGAAGGCCGTGGCGGTCGAAGAGCTCCCAGGGCTGGGTGTTGGCCGCCGCGTCGTCCTCGACGATGAGGCCGGGGATGAGGTCCGGCTGGCCGCGGACGCGCGGCAGCAGGTAGAGCTCGACGATCTGGTCGTCCTTGGGCTCGAAGTGGATGCCGGGCGTGAGGTCGCCGAGGATCTCCGCTATCGACGACGACATGGTGTTCTCGCCGGGTGGTCTCTCGAGAGAGTCGAGAAGAGGGGGGAGGCGAAACCCTAGAGGGGGCGGAAGAGATTGTGGCTGGAGCAAGAGTTGGAGGACGGACAGGGGATAGCTCCAATTTATTGGCGGGGACTGCCTGCGGGTTCGCGCGCAATCCGAAGCCGTCTCTGTCCAATTTTTTTTTTGGAAGGTTTAGCGGCTGTGCTGGCGCAATCCGAGCTTCTCTCCTCTGAAAACGGAAGGTTTCTCTGAATCCCGGAATCGAGGTGGTCATTTTGCTTGCGTCTTACGCTATAGGCAAAAGGTTTCAAGGTCGGTAGTGCGCCCGCAAGGTGTTCGACGAATTGAATTCCGAACTGATACATGTCCACCTCTTAATTATACGATGCGATTAATGGAGGGTGACTAATTAACTGATCCCTTAACCTAGACGGATACAGGCATACAGATGCGCGCGTCAGGCAGCGTCTTCAAGTGGGAGGGGGCTGAGGCTCGAAACAGAGGATTGGTGCGTTGCCGGCGAGAAGATCAGCTGCAGGGAGAAAATTTTCAGCATGCGCCTCGGCAACCACTGATTGGCTGGCTCATGCACAAGCCCGCATCTCCACCACCGCACCGCTCCTCTTGAGGCACGGCGACCTTTGATCAAGACCCTGTCGCGGCGGCAGTCGACCATGGACACTTGGGTCTTAGCTACCTGCGACCAAGAACCTGTCGCGGCGGCGCTTCTCAGTCCAGACGACATCAGCCGGGATTCGTTGCCAAGCCACCACTTCTCAGTCCAGAGGACAACATCTCGGATCGTCTCGACAGCATCGGCTGGCCAATGCAGTGCCCTGTTTTTAGGAACTCTGTGCAAGCGCCAGTTGTTCAGTGATCACGAATTGCCGATCTTCTGTAACGACGGAGCAAAAGTTTGTAGCTAAGGATTTCCTTTGGATGTGAAACAAAGTGCTAACTGTGCTTTTAATGTTCCTATGAGGTTTACTTGGGCATACGCTTGTGCAAGTTAGAAACCCAATAAGTTCTCGAAGAAAAAGAAACACTGTTGTAGCATTTCGCTCTCGTCAGTTTGAAGCAGGACCTGCCAGGGATGATACAGCTGCCAAACGAGTCAGTTATCAGACTGTATTTTTTCATTGTTTTGCGATTACTGATCACCGGATTACACTCATTTTTGCAATGATAGAATCACCGAACTAATCTCCTAATTCCTCATCGGAGAGACAATTTCAGATTACGCAATACACGGTTTCTACAGCTATTTCAGTTGTTACTTTCTCTGCAGACCTGGTAGATGTTGCTATTTCAGCTCGTAGTATAGTTCGTACGTGCAGACACACACTGACAGACACACTAGAAAGGAGAGAACGTTGCAGTATAATTTGAATTCAGGTCGCTAAGGTACGGCGCATATTGCTGCCGACCAAGGCTCTGCCGCTGTTCCTTACTACCAAATCAACCAAAACTGACAGCTCATGAATGTACTGGGATCATGTTCAGAAAGCACTCTCCAGGGCAGGCCACACAAGCAGAAAACGAGATACAGGGATGGTCGCGGAATGGCACGTTAAGAGACCTTCAGAGCGCCCTCTGCTCTGCTTCAAAGCGCTGCAGATTTGTACTACGGTTGAATCTGAAAATTATCTAGCGATGCATCATCCTTCATCACTTGCTTTGCACTTGGCGTCGTGCAATCCGAGCCGCACGTACGGGTGACCTGCCGCGGCGCGCGAGGCGAGATACGGATGCAGGAGTCCGGATAACCGCATACGTATCAGCCACGCAGAAACACCAGAAACGCTGTGGCGCGTATGTGGAATCCGATTCGCGCCTATAAAGCTAACATCCATGCCAGGGCACACAAACTCCATCTATCGCCATCCAACTCCGACGCCGCGATCCTCTCTCTTCTCTTTTGCCCTAGCGAGTAGCGAGGTCTCGCCATCTCTTTCCCATCCCTTTCTCTCGACTCGACTCGAGAGACCAACGAAGAACACCATGTCGTCGTCGATAGTGGATATCGTCGGCGACCTCCCTCCCGGCATCCAATTCGCACCCAAGGACGACCAGATCGTCCAGCTCTACCTCCTGCCGCGCGTCCGCGGCCGCCCGGACCTGATCCCCGGCCTCATCGCCGACGACGACACGGCGGCCAACACCCAGCCCTGGGAGCTCTTCCGGCGCCACGGCCTTCCCGACGACGACGACGCCCAGGCCTTCTTCTTCGTCCACGACCCCAAGGCCAAGGGTGCGGCGCGCCGTCCGGACCGGCGCTGCCACGGCGGCGGGACGTGGAAGAGCCAGAAGCGCGAGAAAGGAAAGCCCTGCCACGAGTTAATGGTCGACGGCGAAAGAGTCAAGTGGAGCCGGCACAACCTCAACCTCCACATGGAGGAGGAGGAAAGCGAGGGCAGCGTTGGGTGGGTGATGCACGAGTACTCCATCACCACGCACCCTTCCCTCAAGCTCTGCAGCATTGCCTTCACCGGAACGGCAAGAAGCGCAAGCGCGTCCCCGACGGCTGCCATGTTGCCGGCGAACGTGCGACTCAGCGCCCCCGCGTCGCCGCACACGACACTTCTGGTTCCGGAACGACAACGACAACGTTCGATCAAGGCTTCGGCACGGCAACGCACGCTTCTGAACACCAACAACCAATCCAGCTGCAAGGCTCTTCGGATGAGGAGATCGCGGCAGGGATGACAACATTTGCACAGGAGCCCATCTGGGAGTTCCAAGCAGAGCAAGTGCAGCAGACGATGATGTTCAATCAAGAGTCAGGCGGCTTGCCGCACACTTCTGAAGGCTTCCAACATGTTGCTGATGGTGAAGGCATCGCGGCCATGATTGCGGAGATGACATATGCCGACCCTTACTTGGAGCATGGGCCGGTGATGGATCAGAGCTCCTGCGGCGTGCCCAACATCGACGACACGGACATCGTCCAGTGGGAAGGCTTCGACTTCTGCTAGAGACAGTTGATCGCTCTAGTCTTTAGAGTCGAGGCTTGATCTGTCAGTTCTCGTCAGACATGTAAACTGCATGATTCTTTCCAGGAATTCAGTGGATTTGAGATCAGAGTTATGCTTTCCCAAACATTATGAACTTTCAGTCGTGTAATTCTGAGCAGTACCTGTTCTAGTGTGGTTTGATCCCTTTTAATCGCTGACCTGGAACTTTTGGTCTACTAAGTGTTGTAACCTGAGTCTCAAACAAAAGAGAAAATGTTGTAGCCTGTTCATAAGCTTTCCATATCGGTAAAAGTATCGTTGTTTCACGCATTAAGAAACTACTTGTATCTGCACGAATCTTGGGGAATCCCACCTTGCTTGCCACACTGTACTGTCCTGTACATTTGTACAAGAAACTGAAAGAAACAACCTCTACATACGGAACTTACTGTTTTGTTTCCTCCATGTAGCCTCAGCGGATTATTAATTAAGCTGTGATTTTAGGTTGCAACCTTAAACGAAGCAATGATGATCATGCTGAAGAAAATACAGTGCACATTTCACTGGTAGGAAAAAAAACAGAGGAGTGGCAGTTCAAGTAGTGGCACTACTGTCCAGTTCAAAACTGAATATGCTTCTTCTTACATTGTGAATGTGTTACAAAATAAGAAATTTTTGTAAACTTAAGTAATGATCTCTAAACACGTTTTCAATAGTAACCAAAACTGGCGCTTCAAGTAGTGGCACTACTGTCCAGTTCAAAACTGAATATGCTTTTTCTTACATAGTGTACGTGTGACAAAATAAGAAATTTGTGTAAACTTTAATGATTTCTTAGATGGATGAGCTCTTAAACACGTCCTCGTTTTAGGAACTAAATCTTGTTGTGCTCTACTGCTGCTTCGTAGCACGGCACTAGTGCCCTGACAAAGAGGCAGTTCATGTTCAGAAACTTCTCTCCAAACTAACAGAAGAAGTGGCCTCCTCCTCATGCAACGCCGCCTAGCGTTCCGGCGGCCATGTCGCCGGCGTTGCCCGGCACGCCACCGAATTCTTGGACCGTCAGCAATAGCATCATAGCTTCCGCCACCTGCTGCTCCATCATCGGCACTGGATCGGTCACTTCTTCAACCATCTGCGCGATGATTTCGTCGGAAGAATCCTGGTGTGCAGAAACGTGCACCGCGCGGGGGTAGACTTGATCGAACGTCGGCGTCCCCAAAGCGCCGGCGGGTGGCAGTCTTCTACATCCAGTTGCTCCATGGCGCCGGTGAGTGACTCCCTCTGTTTCTTCCTGCGGTTGCCCTTGCTCCATTCCATGGCTCCCAAGACGAGCGCAAAGGACTACGACAACAACGGCCTGGCGGTGCCGCGCGCGCAGGACTCAGGCGTGGCAATTCAATTCGTATGGGCAGTTCAATTCGTCGAACACCTTGCGGGCGCGCGAACTGAGCGTAAGCCTCTAGCAAACGATCGTTTCTGATACCGGATTCAGAAAATTTCCATATTCAGAGGAGAGAAGCTCGGATTGCGCCCACACAGCCGCTAAACCTTCCTTCCATATGCAGCGCAGCTTCCAGTCGGACACAGTTTCGGTTTGCGCGCGAACCCACACCCAGTTCCCGCCAAATAAATTGGAACCCACCCCCTCTCCGATCCTCGATCTCTCGCTCGATTCCTCCTTCCCTTCCCCTCAATCTCTCGCTAGGGTTTCGCCGCCTTTCTCCCACCCGACCAGCCACGAACGCCATGTCGTCGGCGGCGGAGATCCTCTACGACATCCCACCGGCTTCCACTTCGAACCCAAGGACGACGAGCTCGTCCAGCTCTACCTCCTCCCGCGCGTCCGCGGCAAGCCGGACCTCTTCCCCGGCCTCATCGTCGAGGACGACACGGCGGCCAACACCCCGCCTTGGGAGCTCTTCGATCGCCACGGCCGCTCCCACGCCGTCCCGACCTTCTTCTTTTTCGTCCGCACCAACGGAGCCGCGCGCCCGGATCGGCGCTGCCATTGCGGCGGGACGTGGAAGAGCCAGAAGTGCGAGCGCGAGGACGCCAGCCACGAGATGGTCGTCGACGGCGAGAAGATCAAGTGGAAGAGGCACAATCTCAATCTCCACATGCCCATGGGCGCCGGCAGAAGGGCAGCGGCAGCAGCGGGTGGGTGATGCACGAGTACTCCATCACCGACCAACCGGCCCTCAAGATCTGCCGGATCTCCTTCTCCGGCTTCGGCCAGAAGCGCAAGCGCGTCCCCGACGGCTACGACGGCGAACCAGCAACTCAGCGCCCGCGCGTCGACGCAGATAACAGTGCTTTGGCCGCTTCTGGTCCGGAACGACGACGTTCGATCAAGGCTTCGGCACGGCGCCTCACGCTTCTGAACATCAACAACCGATCCTGCAAGGCACTTCGGATGAGGTGATCGCGGCGGAGATGACATATGCACAGGAGCCCACCTGGGAGTTCCAAGCAGAGCAAGTGCAGCAGACGATGAACGCTTCTGCGCCTCAAGAATTCAACCACCCTCTTGGACGGACGACGTTCAGTCAGGCTTCCAACATGTCGCGGCGATGGTTGATGAGATGACTGGTGGTGCCGATCTGTTCTTCAAGCAAGTGCCGTTGATGGATCAGAGCTCCTGCGGCGTGCCCAACATCGGCGACACGACGTCGAGCATTGGAAGGCATCGACTTCAGCTTCTCCTACGACGACGCTCCATGTGTTGATCGCGTCTGAATGTGTATCGTT